>CAEGAE010071641.1:0-55624 GCA_903067095.1 Girardinus metallicus | reverse complement strand
TGTTTTTATGTTTATGATGTAAAGCACTTTGAAATGCCTTGTTGCTGAAATGTGCTATACAAATAAAATTTGATTGATTGGTTGATCAATATTTCGCGTCAATATTATCGATATTTTGGCCCAACTCTACTTGGCCCAGCGGCACCAGTACAGCACACTTTAATTACAAGATTAGGACGATGACCTGCACTGTCATTTGACTACATATAATAGGCAGAAGCCATAAAAGTGTCACAACAACAAGAATATCTGTGAAAAAAATCAACATTAGGTTCTGGTTCAGACGCTCCTAGATGTACAAAATGTAGACAGGCCTCGGCGTGCAAATCCAATTCTGGAATATTCTGGATTATAATTAAACTTAAGTGAATTGCAGCCTCGTGTTTTCAGGTCATTTTGGGCGCAAAAATAAATCTCAGTGCAGGTAACCCGCCGCATTAAAGTCTGAAACAAACAGCTAG
Organism: Girardinus metallicus; assembly: GCA_903067095.1. Taxonomy (NCBI): domain Eukaryota; kingdom Metazoa; phylum Chordata; class Actinopteri; order Cyprinodontiformes; family Poeciliidae; genus Girardinus; species Girardinus metallicus. The sequence goes on along the minus strand of CAEGAE010071641.1, from coordinate 55,163 downwards.
CTGCTGCACTTCTGTGATCAGCTGTTTGTCTGGATCCCTGGAGGAGGGGAAGCGACCAGAACCGGAACCAAGCGGACTCTCAGCTACCTTCTGATCCAAACAGGGTGTCTGTTTATTTTCTGTCCCAGCCGGAGCCTCGTTGGGATCCGAGCGGCCGACAACTTTGTCCATCTCTGACATGGTGGCCGTTACCATGACGTCCAAAATGGCGCAGACTCGCGCCTCTAAATCGGACATGTTGCGGGAATTTGCGAGGAGCTCGGTCGGTCCGGCAGGTTTCTGTCCGTTTTGTTCAACTTTTGTCCAACAGCAGCGCTGAAATGTTGTTGTTAGGGTGGAAACCACGCGTGACACCAAGACAGCTTCTTTTTCTTCTTCCTGGTTCACGCCCTTCAAAATAAAACACGCGTCACCACAACGTAACATGTAATTATTATTATTTTTTTAAATAGAAACAGGGAGTTTTATACTACAAATTCAGGTTATGATTTATACTATTCAAAATAGAGAAATTAGAGAGCATGTTATGAAATTTGATTCGTGATTTAGTTTTATTACGAATGTTTAAAGCGGAAGCTCGGCTACGTCACGACACGACTGGTCAACGCTCTTTAGAGGACAAATCAAAATTTAAAAAAAAATCTAGTTTGTCAAATAGATGAGTATAACTGTTTCTGGTCTGGTTTTTTCTTTCTTTATTTAGATCAGTAAATGTTGTGTTGCTATTTATTTGATTTCATATATTTCAGCCTACTTCATGTTGGTAGGACTAGACTGGTTTGGTTCACTTTTAAATAACTAAATACAATTTTTACTCAGAAAGTGCTTTGCATATTCATTCAGGTTATGTTTAATATTGATTCAGTTCAAAAATATCTTTTTAATCCCAAAGATAAATTAAATATTGCCTTATCATCCAGCCAGGATCCTATAGCAGTCTGACGCGCACTGACTCTGGAGAGGCCTCTGACTGAACATTGTTGACTTCAGCAGCTCAATATTCAGGGAGCAGAGATGAAATTTCACAGCAACATGTCCTGGATGGCACCATCAACTGTTCTCTACTAATCCACCTCCTTTGCTTTTGCCACTCTTGTTTGAATGTCAGACTACTTGATAGTCTGCAGAGCAGCTGCTGTCGCGTACATTTGTTTTTTTTTTTCCTACTGTAAGAAAAGAAAGTAGCACAATTTGTCTTTACAAATGTTTTTACCTGTATTAAATTGGATTCTATAAAAAACTGAAATGACTCTACCTTAGAAAAACTATAGATGTAAATTAGATCTACTATGTAGAAACTTTTTGCCTGTTTTTTAGCAGATTTTGTTTCCTTAATTCAGAGGGGAAAAATAAAACAGCATTACATTAATAAACTGAGTGTTTGCTGCCATCCAATGGTCAAAGGCAGTAACTACAGGGAGTAGAATTACAACAAATTTATCTGAAGGGATACTAAAAACAAACCGACCCAATCCATATCCAAGTATGCAAGTCTAAATTATTCTCTTACCATCAAAAAGCATATTTTTTACTCTTCATTTGAGATTACCACACATTTCAACTTGCTTAAAGAGACAGTATTTTGTTTTCCAGGCACATTGTGCTATAAAATGGCAAATAACTATGTTACCTCCGGCTGCTCTGAAAATGCTACATATATCCTAACATGACAAAACAAAAAAATTACTTTGGAATTTAACGCCTTGAAATTGGGCCTCTGTCTCTTTAAGAAACTGATGCTCTTTCTGAAACTCCGCCTTCAGGAAGTCGTCACAACTATCAACCTTTTAACGTTTCTCCAGCATTGCTCTGAGCAGTAGATCCTATAATGAGCTCGGCTGATGTTCCACCATGTGTTTGCTAACTGATTCTGACTAGTCTGAAGGAGCCGAGTGGGGGGAGGGGTGCTCTGTGAGGCAGAAGCTCTGAAGCTTGGAAGATGCAGCCCAGAGGAGCTGCGCCTCGAAGGCGGAGCTACGTCCACCCAGACGTTTTGCATAACTGACTGGTTGCCATGGAGATTAAAGGATTTTTTTCAAACATGCATGAAAGAATCAAGGCAACACTACAGGTGTGTTTTTAATGAAGGAATAACATTACAGCATGGTATGAAGCTCAAGAAAGATAATTTTAGTTCCTGAAAGTTTAAGTGACAAATACTTGTCAAAAAGACTTTTTATTTCTCACATCCATCCATCCATCCATCCATCCATTCATCCTATTTCTTACTACAGTTATGTTTCCTGAGTAACCTGGAGTCGGAAAAGCCGAGCCCACAGCTGCTGCAGGAGTACGGCCTCTCTCCTGTGTGGACCTGCATGTGGAACTTGACATGTCCGAGCTGCCGGAACCGCGTCCCACACACCTCGCACTCATAGGGTTTCTCCCCCGTGTGGACGCGGCGGTGTCGCAGGTAGTTGGTGTAGATACGGAAGTCCTTGCCGCACTGCTCGCACTTGTGCGGTTTCTCTCCAGAGTGCTGCAGCCTGTGGGACTTGAGCGCCTGGTGAATGACAAACCGCTTCCCACAGACGTCGCATGCAAATGGCCGCTCCCCGGAGTGGATCTTCTGGTGGTACTCGTAGGTGGCTTTGTAGAAAAACGACTTGTCGCATTGGTCGCAGGCATACTGTGCGGCACCGCCAGCGTGGATAAGCTCGTGCCTCTGCAGCGAAGCAGCTGAGTCGAAGCCTTTGCGGCAGGTGCCACAGCTGAACGGCGTCACGTCCAGCATGGTTTTGTCCCGCCGGTAGATCACCCTGCGCTCGCCTCTCTCCCGATCTCGGCTCTTGGACGCCTGCTTCTCCTCGTGTGCGGCTTTCTGATGCTTCTTCAGCTGGCAGTTGTACAGGAAGGTCTTCCCACAGAGGTCGCACATGAACGCCTTGGCAGCGCCGTGGAGCAGCATGTGCGCCTTCAGCTTGTTGTCCTGCATGAAGGGCCTCCCACATACCTTGCAGGCGAATGGTTTCTCGCCTGTGTGAATGTGGATGTGCCTTCGGAGGTTCTGTCGGAGGGTGAATCCCGCCCCACACATCTCGCAGGTGAACACCTTCCCCCTGTGGACTGCCTGATGCGTCCGGAGCGACCGCCTGCTGGAGAAGGCTTTGTCGCACGCCATGCAGGTGAAGGGATGCTCACCAGTGTGGACACTACGGTGGCACTGCAGGCTGACGGCGCATCTGAAACTCTCCCTGCACTCTGAACACTTGTGTGGTTTCTCTGCCTGGTGTACCGCCTGATGCGCCTGCAGGTTGTGCTTCGTTTTGAAGGCCTTCCCACAGGTCTCGCAGCTAAACGGTCGGAGGTCTGAGTGGACCAGCTGATGTGTCTTCAGATTCATCTTTGTCTTGAACAACTTCTCGCAGCGCTGGCACTGGAAGCTAGCGTGTTTCTTCTCTTCGTGTCGCAGCAGGTGTTGCTCCAAAGTCTCTGCAGTCCTGAACTTCCTGGGGCAGCGGTCACAGGCGAACGGCCGCTGCTCCTTGTGAGTGTTCATGTGCTTTGCCAGGTGAAACCGACGGCTAAAACTCTTCTTGCAGAGCTCACACACAAACTCCTTTCCTTTAGGCTTCAGCGCTGCTTCCTGCGTTTTCTGGGATTCAGAGTTTTCCAAATCGGGGATTTTTGGAGCAGCTAAATCCTCAGCAATGTCTAAACAGAAGGAAAAAACATTTTAACTGCTCATTTTACAATGTACATGACTCAGAGTTTTATTCAGAAAACTTGCTAAGCTCCATAAAGATAAATCTGACCTTCCTCAGCAGGAGGAGACGAAGGCATCTGCATCGTCTCTCCAATGTCTGAAACAGAAATCAGAAACAGAAGAAGAAGAGCTGGGATCAGACTGAAAGAATGCAGAGTTCAGTTTTTCTGTTTCATGAAAACTCACCTTCCACCTCTGCAGTGGCTGCAGGAGGAATTCCGTCGTCCATCTTTCTTTTCAGTCTCCCAAGCGGCTTCACGGTGAACACCAGGCCGCTCTGGTCCAGCAGCACCGGACCGCCGTTCAGCACGTTCTCCCTCCACAGCTGGGCGTTTTCCAAACCTTCGGCTGTGCTCTTCAGCTCAGCCTCCAGCTGCGTGTTGAGTTTGCGGTTTTCAGCGAGAAGCGACGAGGAGAGCTGCGAGAAAACGCTGCTGATCTTCCTGGCCGCCTCCCTGACCAACATGGCAGCAACGTCTGGCTACGGGGAATAAAACAAAGGAAATACAAACGGTATTATCAAGTAAATATATCTGATGTTGATGTCATTTAATAGAAATACTATTTTACTGAAATAAACAAGAGTATTTAGGGCAACCCAGTTTCATCTGTGGAAATAATTACTAACAAAAAAAATGCTTCTGGAGAAAAAATTGGCATATAAATACTAAAACTGATTTAAAAAAAAACTAAAATCCTATCTTCTAAAACTGCACCTTTTATAGTAGCAGCATGTTAGAATAGCTCTGATTTATTATTTTCTAGACTTTTATTTTTTTCCCATCAAACTGCTGCATGTTTGGAAAATTTTTCCTCTGGTTTTCTTTGCTGTGCATCTGGAAGGATCTTTGCTCTCACTGTTGGACAGTTCTTACCCTGGCAACATGACATTGGTTTTACAATAGCAATGTCTTCGGTCAGAGGCTTCTCCCGATGTGTTGCGATACTGACTGCTTCCACAGCATTTAATTTTCTTTTAGGATAAATAAAGCATTTTAGATTTGAAGTCAGCTGAAAGTGCTTCATCATCTGCCAGCAGACTACAATAAACACCAGAAAACATTCAATTAAAGACAGTTTTCAAAAAAAGTCATTTTAAATAATGTGTGGCATACATATTGTTCAATACAGATTGCAAAAGCCCCGAAAAACTGGAGGATTCTCGACATTTACTTACCTTTGTAAGCAGATCAAACGATTTTCCGCTGTTGCGCTTTAAAATTCCGATTTATTTTCCCTAAATACTTAAGAAAACTCCGATATCAGCTGTTAACACTTTTTTTTTTTAAGCTATAAAGGAATAAATATCTCGGTTTGTGCTGCTTTTGTTGAACACAATCCGCCATCTTTGCTATGGCGCCGTTCCGTTACCGCTCTGGGTTTCGTCGAACCGACACAATCTCCCCCAGAAAACACCGTCTCTGATCCGGGCTCATAAGGACCGTGAACTCACCTCGCGTCTCAGGGTCCGCTTCGCTTCATCGGCTCTTTTGTCTGAAACTCCGAGAACATCGACCGCCGTCATTATGAGCGTCTCTAAAATGGATTTCACTTCGGAATAAAACACAGAGCTACCAGCCATTTTAAACTTTTTTTTTTTTTTATGGCTATAGAGGCAGCAGTGTTCTTCCGGAAATGGAATTAACTTCTGAGAAGAATTTCAAAATAAAACTCGTAGCATGTTTTCCGTTTCAACTGTTTATTTATAACGTACTGTACACGGGGGAAGAAACATATTTACCATCATGTTAAAGAGAACTATTCTTTACAAATTATGTAGATCTTCAAGTTCGCTTCTGCAAAAATAACAATTTTAGTTAGTAATGGATTAGGAAAATAAATTACAGTTTAAAGGAAACAGATCAACAGTTTCTTCAAATAAAACAGCTTTAAATGCCACTCCACTCCATCTGTAGGTTTATTATAATTGACAATCTGTGATCAGTCCCTTGCACATGAACTGTCATGACAAATGCATTACAGAAAAGAACAGTTACGCTACACAGAACCAGCAAACATCCCTTTAACTCTATGAAACTACAAATTTAAACCATTTTTGTATTAAAAGACAGCAAATCATTCAAGTTTAATCATATGAGTTGGGCCGTCGCAGCTGTGCTTTTTGAGCTGTCGTGAATCGGAGAAGCCGTGTCCGCACTGCTGACAGGAGTACAGCTTCTGGCCCGTGTGAACCTGCAGGTGGGATTTCAGCTGATTGGATTGGTGGAACTTCTTCTGACAGTAGCTGCATTCGAAAGGTTTCACCCCGCTGTGGATCCTCAGGTGGCGGTAGAAGTTTCCATCCGTCCTGAACTCCTTGTCGCACTGGTCGCACTTGTAGGGCTTTTCGCCCGTGTGGATCCGCTCGTGCTGCTTCAGGCTGGCGCCGTGGAAGAAGCTCTTTCCGCAGATGTCGCACACAAAGGGCTTGTCTCCCGAGTGGCTGCGCTGGTGGTAGCTGAAGGAGTACTTGTTGTGGAAGTCCTTCCCGCAGATGCCACAGTGGAACTCCTTGTGCTCGCTGTGGCCCTTCTCATGGAGCTTGAGTGACGAAGCGGCACTGAAACCCTTCAGGCATGTTTTGCAGCTGAACGGTTTCACCAGCGGCTTTGGCCGCCGGTTCTGGAGGACGCTGTCTGAAGCGTGGGAGTTGTCAGCGTGGACATACCGCTGATGCATCTGCAGCCTGCAGTTGAAGAGGAACGTCTTCCCGCAGAGGTCGCACATGAAGGGTTTCCTGGCGCCGTGGACGAGCATGTGCGACTTTAGCTTGTTGTTGTCAGAGAAGCTCTTCCCGCAGTCCTTGCAGGCAAACGGTTTCTCGCCGGTGTGGATGCGCAGGTGCCTCTTCAGGTTGTTGTTGAGGTTGAACCTCGCTCCACAAATGTGACACGTGAAGGGTTTCTCCCCGGTGTGGATAACCTTGTGTCTTTTCAGAGCGGTGCCGGTTCTGTAGGAGCGGTTGCATTCGTCGCAGACAAACGGGCTGTCGCCGGTGTGCTTCCTCTTGTGTACGGTCAGCGAGTGGGCGTACTTGAAGGACTCTTCACACATGTTGCATTTGTACTTCTTGGCGTTTGTGTGGACCATCTGGTGGAAGCGCAGGGTGTCCTTGCTTTTGAACTCCTTCCCACACGTGGCACAGCTGAACGGTCTCTCCTCTGAGTGCACGGCCATGTGGGCCCTCAGCTGCACCGCTGTCTTGCAGGTTTTCTCGCAGTGCTGGCACTTCAGCTGCAGCTTCCACTTTTCGTGGCGCAGGAGGTGGTTTTCCAGTGACTGCTGCGCCCTGAATGATTTGCCGCACTGGTCGCAGGGGAACGGTTTTGGCAGTTTGGACGTCTGGTGGCGCTTGAGGTGATTCTGGAGCGACTCCTCCTTCCTGTAGGATCTCTTGCACTGCGGACACGGGAATGGCAGCGGGTCCTTCGTTGAGTCGTGACTCAGAAGGTGATTCTCCAGATCTTCCCTGTCTGGGAAGCTTTTGCTGCACTGCTCACAGGGAAAGGGCTTTTTGTGGACGTTCAGGTGTTTCTTCAGGTCACTTTTCCAGTGAAAGCCGGTGTCGCAATACTCGCAGAAGAAGCGCTTTCCTGTTTGAGAGGAGGTTCTCCTCAGGCTTCTTCCCTGAGCTTCGCCTGGCTGGACCTGTGTCTCCTCTGTTGAGTTGTTGGATGAAACTGAAAGTGAAATGGAAAGAAATTAGTAGTGAATGTTACCTATTCAACCCCTGAAGCTAACAAAATCATACCCTTTTCAGTTTTATCAGCCTTCCTCCTCCTGCGCCGTGTTACTCCAGAAGGTTCCTCCTCTAAAGAATTCTGTGGCATCTGGAAAGAAATTTGAAGTTCGAAAACTTTTAGGTCCCAAATTAAAACATCTGAATTTTTTTTAGTTGTCCTTACAGAGAGAGCCAGCTAGAGGTGCACAGATTTTCTAAATTTTGTGTGATCAGCTGATATTTACTTGGAAAAACCGATCCGTCTCTTCCCCAGCAATGCAAACAGTCGATGTTTCTTTTTGTTAGCAGTTAGCAAACCAATTTAGCAACTTTTCCAACAAAAAAAAAATAGTTTCTGCCAAAACTGAAAAGTTAGTCTTTTAAAAGTTGGTGACTAGCCAGAAAACTAACCAGTGCACCCCTGCCTATGAATATCGAAAATCTGTGAATATTTGAGACCTCAAGTGACTTTTCACATCTCTCTACCAACTAAAAAAAAAAAAAAAAACAGATAAATGTAGAAACATTTTTCTGTGTTACTGGAGATTTTGGCGAAGTGAACTCTGGTGCAGATCGAATGTAGATGTGAACGCCTAGTGGACCGGAGACCGCTCCGAAAGCAGGAAGTGGACTACAGCACAGGGCATTCTGGGTAAGTACAACCAAAACAAGCAAATTATCTTAACATTAGGAGGAGAAACAGGTCGTGGTCTTTTGCCAAAGACAAAAGAGAAATCCTACAAAATACAAAAATCTGACGCCGCTCCATTTTTGTTTCATAAAGATGGAAGTCATCATCTTCTTCTTCATTTCTTCTAGTGGTAACATCCGGTTGTTGATCATGTAACTCGTGTCATGGGAAAAGTGCAAATCAAACCAACTCCAATATGGCCAAAAATAACCACCACATGCAAGCACAGAAACTTTTCATTGAGAAACAATGAAAACTTTCAAAATTGCTTTGTGTCCATTAGGTGAATTTATTTTAATAATTCAAATTTTGCAATCATATGGTCAATGGAAACACAGCAGTGTCAAAGGTACCACAGCAGCTAAAAAAACAATAAATGTTGTAATTTTGGTCACAATCCAAGAGAGTCTACGGACTAACAGATGGGAAACAGCTGAGTGCCGACTTGCTGCCTTTTGCTTTCTAGATTATTCTGGATATACATTATAAACTTCCACACCACTGGATTCACACACTTTTGGTTCACTTGTTTTCTCCTAACTTTCTGTTGATCTGCATGTTGAATGTTAAACGAAGAGCCTGAAATGGCATTTAAAATCTCTCTTAAATCTAGTTTTTAAATTATGTTTTGCTCAAATAAATAAACAAATTTACAAGAGGAGGATTTGAGTCATTTTGTTTCAAAATCCCTTAATAAATTAAATAAAAGCAAATTTAGATAAAGCAAAATTGGCTTTTCAGTAAAAGTCTCCCGAGATATGTGGTTCTACTTTTTATAAAGTCTGGTTATAACAGAAACAATACTTTCGCAATAAGAAATAAATCAATTAATCGCATGATAAATGGAAGCAAACTCAGTTTTCATTTGAATGATTTATTGTTTTTCTACCAAAACCTGGATGATAAAAGTCTTCAGTCTGGTGTTTTGGTCTCAACTAGACATTTTTTTAAGGACAATTTTGTTTACAGAGACTCTGATTCATTTTATTTGTTGTTTTGTTTATTTACGTTGGATATTTAAAATGTCTTCCAGTTTCAGCGTTAAATGTTCATTAAATTTAAAGTTTATTGATCTTTTCCAGAATGTGTTCTTGCATTATATTACTTGAAAATTGTCTTAAACGACAATATAATCGCATTAACTTCTGGGACAATTTATCATCTAGCAAAATTAATCATGACAGAACTAGTCATACTTAATGTTTTTGATATGTTGGTAATAATTTAATCCTGGTTAAAAATAAAAAGTACCTGTATATCATTCTTGAATTCCAGTCAGGGCCACACAAAATCAGTCCAAGGGCCTCAAATGACCCTGCGCCACATTTTGGGCACCCTGCTGAACTCCATCCTGTCCCCTCACCTTTTCCTGAGTGCAGCCGAGACCGCTGGCGCTGCTGGAGTCGGGGCTGGCGGCGTCCTGCGGCGTCAACTCGGGTTTCAGCTCCAGCTCATCCGTCAAAGTCTGGGCAAAGACTTCGTTGGCCCCGACCAGCAGCACCGCGGCGGCGGAGGGAATCGTCCCGACAAACACCATCTGAGCCTCCGCCGGAGCCGAGTCGGCCGCGGACCGATCCGGGGAGGAGGGGACGACGTCTGCGCTTCCCGAGGTCACAGGAAGGTCGTCCTGCTCCGGTTCTGGAAACGCCGTGCTGCTGGAGCCGACCGGCGCCGATCCATCTGGAATCACAGACAGCGGGGAAACTTTAAATGTGAACTGCTAAACATTTTGGTTAATTTCTGATGAAATCGATTACTAAATTAGGTGATAATTGATTCATCCTGTCGCTTCAGCTCCAGTTCGTACGCAGGCTTCGTTGTTTCTTATTTTCTATTTGTTGAGGTGAAGTAAATGAACAGTAAACATATATAACATGCTGTAAGGATTAGTTTCTACAGAAGTCCTGAAAGGCGAGAGAAAACAAATTTTCTAATTTTTTTAAAAATATCGTAATCTAGAATTTTGATTTTTTTTCTTTCCTTTTTACTTGAACATAAATTTTGTAGTTTTTTCCCTTATGAAATGTTTCTTTCTCTTTAAAGAAAAAATAATACTTAAAAAATTATTTTTGACTCTTGGTTGTTTGCTGTAGCAATGGAAGAAAAATACTTTTAATAGTGAAAAAGTTTTAAAAAGCTGTTTATTCTTTTAGACTCTTTTGGTCTTTCTCTCTAGTAATGACAAAAAAAAAAAACTTTTAATAGTCAAACCAGCTTAATACAAAAACACCATTTGTCAAATTTTGTTTTTGCATATATTTTATGATCCCCTCAAGGAAGAGCAGCTTAATCTTGCTTTTAGGAAGAGAAAGAAAATGTGGTCAGACTTACAGGTCTTCAAAAAAAAAAAACTAAACAAAAACAAAGAAGGTTTCCGCTTGTTCTTTAGGTTTTCCACAGGTTAGTATTAAGTATTAAGTTGAAAAGGTTTAAGAAAAATGTCTCTGCTGCCTACATTGTTGGATTAGGATATGTTACCAAAAGCTGATGTATTTGTTTAAATACCTCGATAACAATATTACAGACTGTTTTCCACATTTTCTGCTTTTTTCCCCAACTTGTATTTAGCCAAAGTCTATTTAATTAGGGCGTTTTTAGCAACTCTTGAGTATTTTTTTTATGTTTTTTTTTATCCTTTTAGTTGAGTAAAAGCAAGTTGAATGAGTCCTACTCTTAAGTTGTAATTTTTGGCTACTCTAACCACTATTTTCACGTAATTGAAACATAAAGTATTGTTTTTCCATGATGATTAAACCAAAACGAGAACCTACTGACAACAGACGACTCTCACCGGTTGCTGGTCCTTCCTCCGGCCGCTGTTCCGGCCCGTCCTGGTGGCTCTTCCCGGGGCCCTCGCTCATGGTCTTGAGCTCCTGTTCCAGCAGCTCCATGTCTCGGCCCAGTTGACCCACTCTGGCCTCCAGCTCCTGCTCCAGCCGCCCAGCTTTCCTCTGCAGCACGTCCTCCAGCTGCTCCACTTTGGTCCGCAGAGCCTCGTTCTCCTCCCAAAGCTCGGCGAACACCTTCTGGATCTGATCGACCAGGAACCGCTCGATCTCCTGGATCTCACCGAGCTTCGCTTCGTCCCAGTCCGAGTTCCGCGTCTCTCCGAGCCACACGTCCCTGAACACGGACACGGCCGCCCGGAGAGCCACTTCCACCGCGGACGCTAACTCTCTCCCGAAGCGCGCCTCCATTTTTTTTCGTTTTGCTCTTAAATGTACGTATTCAAACCTCGGCTCGTTGGATTCAAGCGCATATTTTAACTCAAATACGAACTTTAAATCGGTTTTGAGTGAACTTTAAACAACAAAACAGCCTCTGTTTTTAGCTAACACCAACGGTCGGTTCTCTAAATGACAACTTGTGCGACAGCGAAAAAGCTCCGAACTACATTTCCGCTTCCGCTTCGTCGATGTAAAGGCATAATTAGGGCGCACTACTGCCACCTGCCGGACACATTTATCTCCGCAAATTTGACTTTAAATTGAAGTTCTAACGAGAAGGACCAAAACTGGCTAGATTGAAAATAAAAGCAGAAATGTATACATTTTCTTTTTCCATTTTCGTCAGGAAATATATAAATTTTCCTTTCTTTATATGTTTTTGTCAAAATATGTACCAATTTTGTTTTTCCTTATCCTTATACATGCATTTATGTCAAAAAAATTATTTTGTATTACCTTCCTCCTTATTCATGCTTTTTCATCAAAAATTATATTTTTTTGCATTTTTGTCAAGAAATTTATATACATCGTTTTTCCTTTTCCTTACATTCGTTTTCATCAAGAAATGTACATGTTTTGAGTAAATTCCAGAGGAAAAAAAAATCTAAAATTCTGACATTAATTTCAGACATTTTTTGATTTTTCGAAAACCAAAATTCCATGATTTTGGTGTCAAAACTCTTGAACCTGAAGTCGTCTTCTTGCTTCTGGATTCCAGGTGAAAGAAAGAAGACACCAGCTCCACTGCAGTGCATGAGTAACCAAAAGGTATTTTATTGGTGATTATATCTGGGGCTGACAGGCCGATGTGAACAGGACGGTAAAGACACACACAGACAGGCAGAGCTCATCCAAACCATGTTCCGTTTTCAGACCCATTCCTAACATCTGTGCCGTGATGTTTAAAAGTAGATCTACAAATAATACGAATGTTTCACGTGAGGTCATGGTGGCATCGGTGAACTTTGACCTGCGGCGTCAGTCATTTTTCTTCTGCAAAGTTTCTCCAAATTTTGCTTCCTTTGCCTGCGACTTGTGGCCGTCGTGTTCGGCATGCATGTAAATGTTTGCATTGTTCTGATATTCACACTTGATGCAGATGCATGGAAACAAAAAAGACAAAATGGTTCTCAAGACAATCTGGGATAAACAGAAATAAAGGAGAAGGTTTTAAAGTCCTTTATATCACTGGGCTTTGCAGGATTGGGATAAAAAAAAATAAAGCGATTTGCTAAAACTGCAAAGACGTTTCTGTTTTGTATTTAAAAATAATTTGAATATTTGAGACCTTGAGGAAATAAAAACATGTTCCTTATGTTGCTAAACTAAAGCAAAACCACATGACGAAAGTCTGAAGCTGCAGGACTGACATGCTTCTTTAGGCCCCGTTCACACCAGAACCAAACCAAACTACTTGAAAACCACAAATACTCTCTAAAAAGCATTTTAGGAGATAACGCCCCCGCCTGGCTGGAATCGGTACAACTAGCAGAACTTATCGCAACACTTTTGCATAAAGGTTTGAATTAGTTGCTAAATAAAAGTACTAAATAATGCCACTAACCAAAATTTGAAGTAATAATTATGTGATTTTTGAGCAAACTTTGAAAATGTCGCAAAAAAGCGTATTAGCTGTGTTTTTATCTGCTGCTTTGCGACGAGTCAATCAGGACGCGCAAAGTGAAATTGTCAGATGTTGATGTTGGCCTTTGAAACTTTTCTGAGTTTTGTGTATATATTATTCTACTTTCTGTCATTCAGAAAGCAGAATAACATGCTAGAAGCCGAGCACTTGGCACATTTTACATGCACCACTGGTATTTCAAAACCCAAAATGCAACATTATTGGCTGATTAATCCAAGAAACATTTGAAATAGAAGAAAAAATTAGTTTGCCAAAATACAGGGTCAATATTTTGTGACAAATAAATTCTGTATCAGACTAAAAATTCACATCATCCTCTTCACCGATTGGCTTTTGTTCATCACTCGCTGCAAAAATCGCTCAGATTTTGCTCTGCGTTTGAAATTTCGTACAAGATTATTCAAAATTTAATCAAGCTAAAGAGATTTTTCTCAAAATTCTGTTTTTTCTCACACAATAAATACTTTGCTATCTCTCAAAATTTAGTTTCTGTACTCAGTATGGTTCAAATGGATATGTGAAGCAAACTGGAGAATGCGCCAAAATAAGAAGTGGACTAAAGCTCAGGGCATTCTGGGTACAAAAAAACCCAAATGCACTTGTAGGAGGAATGACTAGTCGTTCTAATGTCAAGTTCAAATTCAAAAATATTTTATTAACCCCGAAGAGAAATCCTACAACTGCAAAAATCTGATCCTGCACCATTTCTGTTTACATTTCATGAAGGAAGTTGCGCTCAGTGTTTATGTTGTTTCCTTTAGTGGTTCTTGGTGCAGCGCCCCCTACAGGCGAGGAGGGGAACAGGTTTTTCCATTAGTTTAGTTTGTTTGACAGTGCAGTGTGAAAGAGAACCGCAGCAACTGAAAATGTGACAAATGTTGGGATTTGTTTGGGAACGTTGGTGCAATATTTAACCGAATCTACCAGACAAAAGTGTAACGGGGGGGTCTTAATTAAGAAATCCTAATGTTGGATTTCAAATCAATGCTCTTGAATTTCGAAATAAACTGCTGCGGTTCATTTTAAACTTTCCTGGAGTTCCAGGAAACATCAGGTCTGTTTTGATGTGGTGTGAAGGGGGCATTACTAAATGTTCAGGTCACTTTCTCTGCAGGAACTTCATTACCTGGAGCAGAAAAGATGCTAAATACAAAATAAAAAGAATTTAACAGTTTTATCACATGGTAATAAATAAATGTTTTCTGTGGTGCAATGACAATAGACTTTTCCAATTCCACCAACTTTTATGGCTTTTTTATGAGTTTCCATGGAATAAGCCAAAATACGGATGGACTGCAAGGACGAGTGAGTCCTATAAAGAAACCATGCAGTTGGTTTTATCGCGACTTGACATCATTTAGATTCAGGTTGTGATCGGGGAGAAGTTTGGGACTCAGAGGATTTCTGATGTTACCTTGAGGGTCTTCACAAAGACTTAAGTAAAAAAAAAACAAAAAAAAAAAAGGAAACGTTACACGAGCGATTTGTGTTATGGAACATTCCTGGAAGACTGAGGGGACAAACATCCTCACACCAACAAAACCTGAGAGCTGTGGAGACCCTGGGAAAGAGCAGCGGCGCACACATTCAGACATCAACAAGAGTGTTCAGAATGAACGACAGATATGTGTGAAATGAATCAAAGATCAGACCCAAAAACGTTTGACGGAAGAGAATAAAAGAGCAGAAGAGAACCGGTTTCTGCCCAGGAGACCTTGTTCATTAAAATCAACAGATTCCGCGCTTATAAAGAAACTTGAGATTTATGAAAACCTTGAAAGCAAGTTGATCAAAATGACATTCAAGTAGACTTTTTGGATATAAAAATAGAAGATGTAGCCTGTACAGTTCCTCAAAATCTGTAATCTTTATGTAATGAGTAGGTAAATTATGTTTTAACGAACGAGGCTCCTGGGAGTCAAACATTAAGGCTGTTTCACAATTAGTTCAAAGATCAGCCAACGCTGAAAGATCAGAAATCCCAACCGCAACAACGCAAGTTTCCGCAAGAAACAGAAGTCATAGGCCGGCAGTTTCTTATTAGACATTGTGATCCATGGTGACAACTGTCAGACCGAAGGAAAACTTTAAAAGTTTTAAAACCATGTTTCACATAAATAACTACTTAATATTGATAAAAAATAAAGTACTAGTAACACTGCCAGACTGTCTTCACTGAAAACATTTTTCCCATGTTATAAGTGAAATAATCTGACAGCAGAACTAGAACTTTATTTTTTAAACAATAATAAGGAATTATTAGATCATATATATTTATCTTTCTCTTCTGCTCTTTTCTTGATCCATGAAGCTGAGGACAGTTTCTAATGCTTCATCCGTGGAGGCGTTAAAAGAAACGTTTTGATGGTGTCACAACAAAACCAGGTGGATTTTTCACTAAAAGAGTAAAGAAACAAAACGAAACAATTCCACCTTCTGGGGCCATTTCCTTCTCTCCTGATTGCTGAGGATTGATAAGAGATAATGGGCCATGTCTCCACTTACAGACAGATAATTACAGTAGATAGGACAGACAGAAGAGTTACATACAGGTACACTGCAAAATAACTAAATCCTCCCAAGTATTTTTGCTCTAGTTTCTAATACGGACATCTGAACACAATTGAAATAGGGCAAAACTAACTGACAAGTAACTTTTCATCAAGATGTAGCAGCTTGTTTAAAAGTCAAAAAGTTAAATTAGTTTTGTCTCCATTTCAAGTCCACTGAGATATTTGCATTAGAAACTAGACCAAAAAACTTGGTAAGATTTTGTGTTTTTGCAGTGTACAGCTCATCTCAGGAAACAAACCGACATGGAACAGTATGAGCTACGTTTTACCGCGCTACCAGCAATCAGTAACAGCCTTTGAATTAAAGTGATGCTCGTGTTTCTCCTACTTTTTTTTTTTGTTATAAAAAAAAAAAAACTCATCCATTTGCAGTTCTCTGAAACGGCCACCAGGAGGCGACCGAAAAAGATCAAATCCGTCCTGTGGGTGAGCCGGGTCAGTCTGCTGCTCTCCATCCAAGCCCAGTTGCTGGAGCGAAGAAGAGGGGCCTCCACCTTCGGTCTGTGGCCCCGCCTCCTGTCCATCCAGAGTTCGTAGGTTTTAATCCCAAAACGTCTGCCGTCCGTCACGCTCATTTCTTCTTCTTCTCTGAGCGTTTTCCGTCCGACTTTCCTGCCCGATCCGACTTCTCTGAGCGTTCCCCTCTCTCCCTCTCCTTTTCCTTCTCTTTCTCCTTCTCCCGTTCCTTCTCTTTGTCCGCGCGCTCTATCCGGTCTCCACGGTCGGAGCGCTCGCCGCCGCGGTCGGACCGGTTGTCCACCTTGCTGCCGTCTCGCCGCGTCCCTTCGTCGGTGGATGAGGTAGTTGGTTGGGGCTGGCCCCATTTGGCGATCTCCTCGTGCTCCGAAATGCTGGCGGTGATGTTGTTCACCCACGCCTTGAGGTCCTCCTGTGAGGACACGGACAAACAAAGTCAGCCGTTTGGATCGAGACAGAACAATAAACCAAAGCTAAGAAAGTCTCACCTCGTCTTTTGCATGAAACAGAAATTCACTGCCATCCTTCGTTCTGCAACCGGAGAAAGGAAGGTTAAATGTTCCAATGATGAAGATCAAAACTACAGACTGATAGTTGGTAAGTTTACAAGAGTTTCTTATTCAAGACACAATAAAAAAAATATAGAAGACAAAGTTTAGTTTGAATATTTTCAGAATTCTGGCAGCCAAATGGCAAGTCGTTACGATTTCATACGTCTAAATCTCCAGAGTTCCCAGTTCTTTCAGCCGTTCTTAAATTCCCAATACAGAATCCTTGAAAGCATGGATGGATGGATGGATGGACATGAGGACCAATGGATGATGTCACTCAGCAGCTCTCGATGCTAACATGCTAACATGCTAGCTGAAAGCAAACATGGCGGCCGGCCCTCACTTGAGCGTGAAGACGTTCTTCTTCTTCTTGTATCCATTGGTGACGTCGCAGTGGCAGTGGGACAGGCTGAGCAGCGGCTCGTTGTTGTAGGGCGTCGCCGTGTTCTTGGCGTCCTTGTAGAAGCCCAGCTCCCCTTTGTTCAGCACGCAGTACAGGTTGACCCATGACCTGCTGTGATGCGGGGAGGAGGGGGAGAGGTGGCGGGAGGAAAAGAAGGAGCGGGGAGAAGTGATGGCATAAGGGGAGGGAGGGGGGGTTGGGGTAGGTGGGAAGGGGAGATTGGGAGGAGTCAGGAAGAGCTGCAGAGTCTCTGTTGCTAGGCTAACACCTGACTCACCTGACCAGAGCAGACAGGTAGGTAGGCGGGATGGACCAGCCCCAAGAAGGGAGGAGGATTTACACTGCTGAACAAACACAAATGAACGGACGCACACACGGATGACCTGGGAGGGGGGCTGGAGCGGTGGAGTGGGAGGGGAGGGGCGGAGGGGGCGGAGCTACGTACGGCTCGGTGATCCAGCGTGCGGTGCCCGACTATGACTTACCTTGGAGGAGAACGGAGGGAGAGCCGGAAGCACAGTGGGGAAAAGCACAGAAACAGAAGAAGAGTTTGGTTAAATGCAATTTTTGCAACAAGGTTACATCTGTTGAACCAAGGGGTGTCCAAAGTGAGGCCCAGGGGCCATTTCTGGCTCTTGGACTGACATTTTTGTGGCCGTTTAAGACTAAAACAAATTTGACCCGTCCATCACAAATGATTGATAAAGATGGGAGACTTTATATTTTTAATTATGATAAAATTATCAACATAATTTCTTTACAGTGAAAAATGTTGAGTTCAACAAAAAGTGTGGCTGGACAATAAATCAATAACAATATAAATCCCGATAGACACATGATCAATATCAACATATATTCAATAATGTCAATGAACATTGATTGGACGGCAATCTGGGAGATGCAGGCATAATAAAGACGTTAGCTGCTAAACGTAGCCAGCTAAGCTAGGTTGGTGGTCAGCTAACTTTCTCACTCTATGGTGTCCTAGCAACAACTGGCTGAGTAAGTAGCAATCTCAAGTTCCACCCAACTTTGGTTGCCTAGCAACAATCTGCTAACTTGTGCAGCAGCAGTTTGAGGTTTCGCTTCATAACTGTTTAAAAAAAAAATATTCAACATGAAGTGAAAACTGGAAAGGTCACAACGCCAGTTCGGCAATATTTCAGATATTTACAACAAAAACCAATCAATAATTGTATTTATAGACTGACATGAAACGTTTACATTGTGATACGTTTTTCAGCCATAAAGTCCAGCCCTAACAAAGAGTTTTCTTTCTTTTTTTTATAATTAAGGTTTTATAATATGTAGAACTTTTACAGAAAGGCCGACAACTTTTATTTAATTTATTAAAGCGTTTTGAAATAAATCGCCCCAAGTCCCGTTCTTACAACTGGCTGCGTTTCCATTACAAATATTCGCAAAACTTTAACATCGGAAAAAACCCACAATTTCACAATTGTCGTGTTTCAATTAAATAAGAAACTAAATCATAAACACACCTGAAAAAGTTTCTGTATGCAATAAGTCATTAAAAAACACAATCCTAAAACTACTTCCTGTTGTGTTCTTCTTCGTAGTTTCTGTCAGTGGTAACATCCGGCTGTTGATCATGTGACTTGTGTGATGAAAAAAAAAGTTTTTCTCTTAAGCAAATTTATTTTCAAAATGTCAAATTGCGCCATTATATGGTCAGTGGAAACGCAGCTGTTTAATTCGGTTCAAAGGAGTTTGGAAACTAATTTAATTTATTTGGTAATGTGTCAGAATTAGCCAAAAGGCTATTTTTAAAAACAATAAATACGAAACAACTTACAACACAATGATTGTAAAAAAGCATAATGAGTACAACTATATTAAATATAATTTATTTTTAACTCAAATGATTTTAAATGATAGATTTATTTTTCATTTTAACTTCCCTTTCCTGAAAAAAAAAAGAAAAAAAAACTTTATTTGCTTGATTTTTTATTTTTATTTTTTTGGCCGGTCAGTTCTGTTGGCTCAACGATTTTGGCCAATGTGACAAAAAGTTTGGACACCCCTGTGTTAAAACGACCACATGCATGAAGCAAATCAACTGAGAGGAAGCATCGAGACTGTGCAAAAGTCTTAGGCCTATTAGATATTTGATTGATCCACCAATTAGAAACCTGATTTTCCATAAATAATTTACAGAAGTGATCCCAGTTCCGTCAGTTGGGAGAAAATAAAGCAGGGAGAATCTTCATTCTCAAAAAATGGAAGCTATTTCATAAAATCTTATTAAGTTTGATGCTATTTTATGTGAAAACAAACCAATTTAACCTTAATCTCAAATAAAGGAAACAATTTCTAAGGTGATTGCTTTAAATTCAGAAAATGAATGCTGCATTAAAATAATAAGTTTTAAGGTCTTAAACGTGTGCACAGTACTTGGAGGTAATAAAATTCAGCTTTATATTCTGATAAAAACATCTGCAAAAGAGCAAAAAACTAAGGTGCATATGAGAAACTGTTTGTAATTAATGAAAGATTTGGTGAGCATTAAAGGATTACACCAAAATGGAAACACTGTGGAAGAAATAAAGCACACCCTTGCAGTTTTTATAGTATTTAAAAAGAGAAAGCAGTAAAAAAAAAACGCTGATTCTGTGAGCCGAGCTTCTGCCTAACAGAGAGCGATTCTTCCACTCAGCTCCTTCAGACTAGTCAGCAGCAATTAGCAAACACCTGGCGGAACTACCCGCCTGCTGAGCTCATTATATGACCTACTACTCAGTCCAACACTCCTGAGAACAGTTGTAAACGGCATAATGAGGAGCATGTTCTGATAATGTGCTGAAGGCAGATTGTCGGACGGATTAGGAACTTCTTAAAGAGAAAGAGACCCAATTTCACAGCAACTCTGTTTTTATAGCTATTGAAGGTAAGGTAGTTATTTGATTATGATATAAAATGGTACTATGTGTCTAGAAAACACATAATACCGTCCCTTTAAGTGGCCAACAGGTGCAAAGGCGCCACAAACACATAAATGAGGTAAACTCCAAATAAACAAATACGCTGCAAACAGTAAACACCAGGTAGAAGTAAACGTGGAAATGCTGCAATAATGAAACACAGAAACGTCCTCCAGGCCACTAGGGGAGCCAACCATCAAATAAGATGGGACAAGACCCTCCGTAAAGCTGGAATATTCAAAAGAAAGAAAAGCTGCGTTACATATGTACCTATATTGTCTTTTACAATATTATAAAACATCATGATATTTATGTTGGTAACATTACCTATGCCAGACTCCCCCTAGTGGTCTGGAGGACTTCCATTTTGTAGAGTGTTTTATATTTGCTGTTTTTGCAGGATTTTCCCTTTTGCTTCCATTTCTTGTGTTTGTAGCATTTTCGTTTGTAGCATTTTTCTGCGCTGTAGTCCACTTGCTGCTTTTGAAACGGCCTCTGGTCCACTTGGTGTTCACATATGCATTTGAACTGAACCAGAGATCATTTCAACCGAACCGAGACTGAACCAAACTTTCTAGGCTAATTAAATAATGACCGTGTGTGGCTGGTTGTGTGGTTTTGTACAAGAAAAGCTTGTAAAACCCGAGCGATAAAGAAAGGTGTACATTATTTTTCCCATCAGTGAACTAAACCACAATAAATTCAATCTAAAAGCACCATATTCAGAGACACATTTTGCAGGTTTCATCAGAATATTAATACGCACAGAACAACAGAGTAACAGTTCGTAGAGATGCGACGTAACGGTGACGAGTTGAATCCCAATGATTCAACACTGGATTCAAGCCATTCAAAGTTGTGCTT
This sequence comes from Girardinus metallicus, assembly GCA_903067095.1. Taxonomy (NCBI): domain Eukaryota; kingdom Metazoa; phylum Chordata; class Actinopteri; order Cyprinodontiformes; family Poeciliidae; genus Girardinus; species Girardinus metallicus. The sequence goes on along the minus strand of CAEGAE010071641.1, from coordinate 34,363 downwards.
TACCTTCCCATGTACATAACAGGGCATGTACATATGGCCGCATTCATCCACTGCCTTGAGTGGGCGTGTGGGAGGGAGTCATCCGTTGCTGGAACTGGATGAGCTTTGGCTGTGCGTGATCAGACCGGCCACCAGAGGGCGGTGGAGAGTGGGGGCTCGTCCGGTGAATGTGTGTGGGTTTGCGAGCAGAGCGATCCGCTGTCGCTGCACTCTTCATCCAGCCAGTTAGTCAGCGAGCGAAGCAGCCGCCTCAGCTGCGTGGCGTTCAGGTTAAGCATCATGCGTGGAGTTTCATCATGCTGTGGGGAACTTTTTTACGTCATGTAACTGTTGTCCTCACATTCTGAATGCAACGAATAAGATATTTAGATACACAGCACCCTTAAATGTTACCACCCCTGGTAAAATGCAGCTTTTTATTCATATAGTTGAAAATAAAAGTCCATGTTAAGTAATAATAAATCTTTTACTTTATTTTTTTTTTGTGGTACGACCCTAAATCTGATGCACAAAACATCTGTAAACAACAGCAATGGATGAATTTTAATACACTTAAAACCAGCAAACATTACATATAATTAGTGTAGCTTTTTACATACGAAGGTTCTCGTCGGAACCTTTGTTGTGCGTTTCTGGTACCCGGTAAATCTGACGCACAATGACATTCACTAACAGAAGCGACAGACGACAAAGCCGCTTCTCTCGGCCCACTGGGGGTTAATTTTTGCTTCAAATAATGATCTGATTGGACGGAGAGAAAAACTATTGATTGTTGTGTTCAAGCTGTGCTAAAAGGAGCTAGACCATCAGAGAATAAATAAATATTCAGTTAGCAAGCTAGAAATTTAAATTACAGAAAAAAATCAGATTTCTTCAAAAAAAAAAGGAGAGAAAAATCAAATTTCATCAAAAAAAGACAAATGTGATTTCAACTAAAAATAAATATCTGAAAGATCAGATTCAAAAAAAAATTCTGAAAAATTTTATTTTATAAAAAAAAAAAAAAAAGTCAGATTTCAGATTAAAAAAAATCCAACCTGTGTGAACGTTGCACATACCCGTTGAAAATCACCTTACACTTCCAATCTGTCAGTGTTTTTGAAACTTTTTCTCACATTTTTACCAGGGGTAAAGTAAGTGTGGAGGCGCTGTGGCTGCATGACTCGTCTGCTTTAAGATAAAAAACCTCAACACCTGTCTGCGCTCCTAAATCAGTGAACTCCATTTTGAAATCTGGCTGCAATGGAGGAAGGAAGACCTGAACGCTGAGCAGAACCACAGCTGAACTTTGGTTCGGTTGCAGCTTGTCAGGACCACACGTGAGCCGAGTCATGCATCTTCCCCACACATCAGATGCAAAAGTCGTAACTCTGCATGCTGAATTTGCGCCCCGTTGCCATCGATTGATCAATAAACACAACAGGGATGATTAAAGCCAGAAGGAATTTAAAATATTCCACCCATTTATAGTTAAAACTCAAAGGAAACTTTGGGGAATTTGTAAATTGGAGTTCGTTAATTTGGATGGTCATGACAGCAGGGAGCATCCTGCGTGCGCTGGCGGCCCGCCGGGCCCTGAAGACCCACCTGTTGGTGCTCTTCTTCATGCTCTCGATGTCCAGCTTGCGGAACAGGAAGCCCTCGTGGTGCGCCGTGTGGGTCGGCGGCTGCGGCGCCGCCTGGCTGCTCTGGGCCGGAGCCGATCGGGAACGCCGCGTCGTCTCTCCCGGCTCTTTGGGGCGCGGCCGCCGTCTGGGTTTGGGTCGGTCCCGGGCTCTGGGCCGGTCCGGACGGGAAGACTTCTCTGGCAGACCGTTGGGCAAGCGGGGAACCTCGCCACGCGCCTGAGGGCGAGAAGGAGCTGACGATTAATTGATAAGCGGCCATTTTCTTTGAAACCCGAGTCCAGTCGTCTCTCTATAACATATTTATCATAATATTCTGAATTAAACAAAAATATTATCAAATCTTAATTTTGTTTTGTGTCAGCTGTGCTAAATGCAACAGAAAATTTTGGTGTTCTCACATTTTTGGACATATTTATAAAAAAATAAAAGAGCAAACTGTTAGATCGCTGAATAAAACCAAAACAACGAAAAGTGTTTTAAGTCGCGGCTACAACAGTGGGCCAGTCAATCTACATGACAAATTTGACCCGAGTGAAGTTGGCCCACCGCCTTCTTCAAATCAGACAAAACTGGTGTCAAACGTTTGTGCAGCAAAAATGTTCGTTTGTACTGCTTTGGCTTTGAAGATGTTAATTAAAGTCTAAGGGTCAAAAGGTCAGACAGCCCGCCTTCTTTTATAAACAGTTTGTACTAGTTTGTGCGCTGATTTGAAGTCGTGAAAATAAGTGTTGATGATGACTGCCGCTCATGAAATTGAGCTGGAAACAGCCGACTACATGGCCAGCACATGTTTTGCTCTAGTCTTACTTTTCGTATTTCAACAGTACAGTTTGTCTAATAGCGCCCCCTGGTGATCAGAAGCTAAAATACAGGTCACCGAGTGTGTTTTGGGAGGTGTTGTACCAGTTCACTCTGCATTAGACCTAGTTCCAAGCGAATTAAAATTAAATTATTCATGTTCATAGGTTAGCACTTAACAACTTGAACTGATGTTCATCGACCTTTGATGACCGCTAGAAACATTTTTATTAATATCTTTAAAATGAAAGCTGCACAAATGGAAATTTTTTGCTGCACAAACGGAGCACAAAGGTTTGACACCCATTTTGTCTGATTTGAAGAAGGTGGGGGGGGTCCAACTTCACTCAGGTCAAATTCACACCAAAAAACTCAGAAACTTTGAGAAAAAACAGGGAAATTTCTGAGCTTGAACAGTAAAAAATTTCTACAGAACTAGATTAAGCTTGGAAAATTTTCAACTTTTGAAACTGAACTTTATTTATTTTCTTTTTCAAGAAAATTTTCGTGATCAATCTCAAAATTTCTGAATTTTTCAAGAAAATTTTTTAACCTTTCAAACTCCAAGCTTTTTCTAGGAATAAGAGCAGCCGGCTCCTTCAGACTAGCCAGCAGCAATTAGCAAACACCTGCTGAGCTCATTATAGGAGCTACTAATTAGAGCAACGCTGGTAAAATCGTTGCTAAAAGATTAAAAGAGGAGCCATGTTGGGATGACTTCCTGAAGGCGGAGCTTCAGGAAGAACAGGAAGAGCTTTTAAAGAGACAGAGGCCCAATTTCAAGGTGTTAAATTACAAAGTAAAATTTTAGCACTTTGATAACAACTGATGTTAACATATTTACTTAATTATGCTGTAAACTGTATGTGCCTGGTAAATACATAATACCCCCCCTTTAAGAAACAGGAAGAAAACGGTGGCAACTTTGAACTTTGACCTTTGAAGTAAGACTATAGACCTGTGCTGCTTCTCTTTCTTGAAGCTGCTCTACAATTTCTGCCATGGTGGTTCTCTTCTCTCTGTGGAAACAATCACAGTTATGATGATAAATAATTTGTTTTTGTTATTTTAGCTCCACATGCAAATTATTTAACTTGTAACAAGAAATTTTCCCAGATCACAAGTGAAATAATTTCCCAATGCAATTAATAATTTTTCATCAATATTAAGGAATTATTAATTTAAAACAAACTCTTATATCTTTCTGAATTGCATAAATTCAGAAAGATATAAGAGGTGGGTAAAGTAACACAAAATTTTACTCAACTAAGAGCAGAGATACTTGATAATGAAGTTACTCAAAGTGCAGCGTAGTAAAAATACTCCTAAAAGTACATTTTTTCTAAATAACTACTAAAGTAAATGTACTGAGTTGCTTGGCGTAGAGTCTGGCTCTCTGAGGTTTTTTTGTCTCACCCTCCAGTGGAGCGTCGGTCCGATTGCTCCCTCCCCACGTCGTTGTCGCTGGACTCCTGCCTCTCCACTCGGTGGCGCTCTCTCTCCCTCCGCCGGCCTTCGTGTCCTTCCTGTTCGCTGGACGTCTGCCGCTCCAGCGTCCGCCTGTCGCGCCGCCCCGCCTGCTCCCTCCAGACTTCCTGCGGCAGCTCGTCGCGCCGCGCCTGGATCAGCTGCTCGCTGGACAGCTGCCGCTGGTACGCCTGGACCTGAGGCTCGGCGCGGCCCAGCGGGTCGGTTCTGGACCCGCGGGGCCCCCTGGTGGGCTCGCTGTGCAGTCGCTCCCGGCCCGGCTCCTGGAGCACCACCTCCGCCATCACCGCCACCTCCGCCCGCTCCTCTCTCTCTCTCCCTCGCTCTCTCACTCGCTCCAGGCGGCTCGCCACGATCAGCGGCGTCACCGCGTCGTCCAAGTGTTTGATCTTCGGTTGCCGTAGATAAGGCGACGTCTTCGCCTCTGGCTGCAGGTAGCTCATGGCCTTCGTCGCCTTCTCCCTCGCCGTGCTGGCGCTTTCCCGCATCTGATTGGCCGACACCAACATGGCCGCCGTGGCGACGGAGGCGATGGACGAGGCGGCCGGCTGGACGGCCACCACGCCGCCGTGCCGGTAGCCGGAGCCGTTGACGACGGCGGAGGCGAGGCGGCGGGCGGCCGCCGACGGGGACGGCGTGGGCGTGGCAGGCGAGGGCGACGGCGGCGTGCTGGCTTCGTTCTGCTCGTAGATGGTCTGCCTCATGACGGGGGAGACGGGGAGGCGGGGCAGTCCGGCCGGGCCCGCCGCCGCGTCCTGAGGGTCCAGGAAGACTTTACGGCCCAGCAGCGGCGTCGGCGGCAGCTTGCTCTGCTCCGCTCTCAGCTTTTCCACCTGGAAAAGTTAAAAAACAAAACAAAAAATCAAGTTTAGAAGTAAAACGAAACTAAAAAGCTCCAGGTTGTTGTTTGCAAAATAAAAATATAAAATTGTTTCCTGTGGAATAAATAAAAAACATGAACAAAAATGTTAGAGAGGAAAATATCAAGGTTAAATTACAGTATATATACACAACAATAATTGTAGTTTACAGACAAAATGAACTAAATTCAGGTTATTTAGTCTGTCGTAAAAAAAAAACTAATTCATTTTTCAAAGTCAAATTTTCAACAAACTTCTTTTATAAATGTTACAGTTTTAATTAAATATTTAGTTAATATGTTAAATGTTTAGTGTGAAGCAAAAAAATTAGGTTCAAGCTAAACTCTTAGCTTGACATATATACAGTACCTACATGTATGGCTTTATAGTTTGAAGATACATAATATTTACCTTCAAGCAAACATATTTAATTCAGAGCTAAAACATTTATTTTGAAGCTGAATATTTCGTTTGCAGGTAAATATTTAAGTGGCAAGGGATAAATTAACCAAACTATGTAGCTGCCTAAATATTTAATTGTCAAACTAAATGCATCGCTTGCTCAGAGCTAAATAATAAGTTAATATGTAAATTCCCTAGCTGATAAGCAGTTTCAGTATTTTGGACCGACTCGGTGTTCATGGCGGGTTTTACCGTAGTGAGGCGCCGCAGCGAGCTGAACCTCTCCTCCCAGGTGGCGGCGGCTTTCCGGAAGGCTTCGTGTCGGCGTATGAGCTGCTCCACCTCGTCCACGCTGCCGCCCAGCTCCTTGCTGCTGATCAGCGGCTCCTGAGCCGTCAGCCAGGCCTCCGCCACCATCGCCTCCTGGGCGAACTGGTGAACCTCCAACACTGGTGGCAAAACAGGAGGAGCCGGCGGAGTTTTTAAGAACAGAAAGTGTGGTAAGGTCTCCATTTACGACGGGTGTTTGCGCTCACGTTGCTGGAGGAACTCCCAGTGTTTGTCCCACTTCTCTGAAAGCTCACGCTGCTTCGCAATCACCTTTTCCAGCTTCTCCTTGATCTAAAATTCGAAAATAAACATCAGAGTTACAAATATATAGAGCTCGTTTTTTGGAAAATGTTAGCATTTATTTCAAATACATCAGATTAAATCTAATTAAAGGCATAAGCTTCTCACAGAATTCATTTTTCAGCCATATTTTCATAATGTTAGTCATTCATTTATAAATGTCACAATTTCAAAATAATTAAGTTAGCAAGCTACATAATTAACCGGCCAAATATTTAGGTACAAACTCAATTTTTAAATATTTAGTTAGTTCAGAGCTGGTAAAATATGACGCTAGCTCCGAGTTAGCCAAATATACAGCTAGCTTAGACCTAAATATTTAGCTTTGAGCTAAATGGTTAGCTTGCACACTAAACATTTATGATGACAAATATTTAACTTGATTGCTAAATATTTAGCTTCAAACTAAATAGCTTGCTAGCTAAATAATTAGCTCAAAGCTCAACATTCAAATATTAAGCTAGCTCAGAGCTAACTCAATATTTAGCTATTTCAGAGCTAATCAGATATTAACTACTTCAGAGCTAAATATTTAGCTAACTGATGCTCAACTATTTAGCATGTATACTAAATATTCATGGATATAAACATTTTGCTTGGTTATTAAGTATTTAGATTTATAACTTACTATTTAGCTTCAAACTAAATATTTAAGTGGCTCAGAGCTAAACATTTTGTTTGGAGCTAAATAGTTAACTTGCATACTAAATATTTATGGAAATAACTAACCGAATTTTAGTTAGCAAACTAAGTATTTTTTATTAAATATTTAGCTTGCTAGCCAAAATATAGAAACTAAATATTTAGCTCGCAAAATAAAAATTTATTTTAGAGCTAAATATTTTGTCTGCAAACTAAGAATGGGCTAAAGACTCAGAAATCTGTTGTAAAACTGTTGTGGTAGGAAGCCCGAAAGGTGACCGTGATCAGTTCTGGTGAGAATTGTCCACATCTGCCTCCTGCAGAACATGAACATCTCGTCTGACATCGCTGCAGACTGATGTCTGCTTGTTCTGTAATCTCACCTCCTCAGCTGCAGGGTTTCTAGCAGCCAGCAGCATTTTTCCCATTTCGATGCACTCCAGGGTGCTCTGGCTGCGGGCCTCCACTTCGCTCTTCAGGCTCTGGTGGTAGTTCATCAACACCTCCACCGACGACACGTCCCTGCAGGAACCACAGAACCGTCACATCTGCTCTGCATTTACAGCCCACCATGTTGCTCTGAGCCTTTTAGCAAGTGGATATTCTTCAGAACTACGCATTGCATCACAGTTTAAACATTATTTCAAGTTACAAAAGAAAAAAAATTAGGGTTTATTTTTCCAAATCACATTTTCACCATGTCAACTGAATGACACTGATAAAAACGTAGCTTTAAAATAAATATTTAGTTAGCAGGCTGAAGATTTAGTTTAAATCTAAATATTTACATAACACACAAATTCACTTGCCAATTACAGGATGTGGATTATCAAAATAAAAGCTGAGTGTAGCAAACATTTAAACAACACCTGATGGTGAGGCGGTGCAGTCACTGTCGCTGCAGATTCACTGGTAGACCAAATATTTAGCTTCAAGCTGAATTTTTCATTTGAAACTAAATATTTAGCTTGCTAACTCAATTGTCTTTTAATAACTAAGCCAATCAGTAGTTAATGAGGTCAGGGTTTATGCAGGAATGCCAGAGTTTAACTTACTACTTTTTACTACCTCTACAATATCTTTACAACACAAAATCGAGCCAATTTCGCACCGATTTCCTCAATTTTGGCTTGATACATTTCCTCAATATATCAAGTTAAATATTTAGCGCAGAGCTAAATGTTTAGCGAGCTCATTTCTGACTGGCTTTGGATAACTTAGCCGATCAGAAGTTAGCAAGCTAAATATTTACCTCAAAGCTAGTTTGAAGCTAAATTTTGAGCTTGAAGCTAAGAATTCAGCTTGCTAACCTCTGATTGGCTTTGGATAACTAAATCAGAAGTGCTTAGCCTCCTCCCACCAGGAAGCTCCACTCTGAAGGTTCAGGGTAACACAAACCATATTTATCTGCCTCACCAGGATCATTTTCTGGGGTAAATTTCTTCTCTGGGAGTTTTTTTTAACGTTAGCAATAAAGCTAAAGCCCAGTTATTTAACCTGCCAGCTTTTTTTCACACAAGGTTACATATGAAAATAAACCTCCAGCTGTTGGACTTTTCTGCACACCTGGGTTTCTCCCCGGTGCCGATCTGACAGATGATGGACTCCATCCACATGATCTGATCGCGGACCATGCTGAAGAACCTCAGCTTGTCCGTCTCCGTGGTGATCTGCAGCCGGCACTCTTCGCAGGAAGTCAGCAGCTCCTTCCAGCACTGCATCACTTCGTGCTCACGGCAAGCGATGGCTTCGGCCTTCTCGCCCGCGTACACCGTCCTCAGCTGGGCCGCGCTTTCCTGCAGCTGACGCACCTGGGGAAATGACGCAGCGATGAGAAAACGGCCCGGGTCTAAGATCAAAAACGACGCATCGAGCGCAGCTGCTCGAGACATTTTGGGGATCTGCACAGAGCAGCTGCGCTCTTTGCATTGCTCCTCAGGAAAATTAATCATTTTCTCTGCACTGCAGGTTATTACACAATAATCTGGTAGTTTTGCCAGAACAAACCATCACTGTAAAAACACAAAATCTTACCAAGTATTTTTAGTTTTTGGTCTACTTTCTAGTGCAAATATCTTAGTGCACTTGAAATAAGACAAAAATAACTTAAAAGTAACTTCCAGCAAGATATATTTATTTCGCTGATAACATGGGGAAAAATGTCTTCTTTTTTTTTATAGATATATTTATTAATTTTTGTTTAAGAACAATAACAATAACACAACACAGAACAAAAGCTCAGCAGTGCAGTCCCAAGAAGACATAAAACAGGGGGGCATACATACGTTGAAAAATTTCTTCTTATAAGTGAATAAACCTGCCAGAGGAACTAGAACTCGGTTGCTAGGAGACGAGCTGGGCTTGGACTGCAGTTGCTAGGTAACGGCACAGTTACAGTTGATTATGAACTGGAACCTTATCCATCAATATTAAGGAACTGTTGACTTAAAACAAGCTCATATTTCTTGATGAAAAGTTACTTGTAAGTTAGTTTTGTCTTATTTCAAGTGTGGTACAACATTTCTACTAGAAACTAGACCAAAAATCAAAAATACTTGGCAATATTTGTGTTGGTGAGGTACCAAAGTAATTTGTAGCATAAAAGAACCAGAGATTTGAAATAAGTATTCATTTTAATAATAAATTAGTCTTAAACAACAACTACAATCTCTGAATCAAAGATTTTATAGTAACATTTTTTCATTTTTAGGAACAAAATATATACGCAAAAAGTCTTTGGTTACAAAAAAAATTTTTTCAACCACGTTTAAAACATAAAATCTTACCAAGTACTTTTGGTTTAGTTTCTTTCGTCACTTGAATTAAGACAATACTAACTTAAGTAACTTTGGAGCAAGAAGGAGCTTATATTAAATAAATAATTTCTTAATATTGATGAAAAAGTTCTAGTTCCACTGGCAGATTATTTAACTTATAGCAAGGAGAAAATGTTAGAAGTGTAATAATCTAGTTCTTTCTTATCTGTCTTAAGGAATCTATTGACTTAAAACAAGCTCCTTTTTGCTCCAAAGTTACTTGTAAGTTGGTTTTGTCTTAATTCAAGTGAATAAAGAAACTAAACCAAAAGAACTTTGATGTTTTGGTTTTGCAGTTGAAATAGCAGTATTTATTTTTGTCCAGGTTTGTTTCATTGGTTGTTTTTTCTTCATTATCCTAAAGCATTGTCTGATCTTCAGTCGTTAATTTTTTGATAGATTTGTATCTATTATTACTGAAAGTTATGTCAGTGACCTTTTTTGATCATTAACTAACAGGAACCAATAATTTTGTCCGACTGTGTAAGCACTGCAGAGGTTCTCCTTGGAATATGGTCAATTTAGAGAAGGGTTTGTCTTTTAATAAGTCAGACTTATTAAACTCTTAATAAGTCTGACTTTCTGTTCACTTTCTCTTCAGGTTCGTACAGGATTGAAAATTAAGGTTAAAAAGTAAAACGAGAAACTATGTAAAACCTCCCAGCAGTTTCCAGATGTAGAGCGCAAAGAAGCCAGAACAGGCAGCATGTGCCTGCTGTACCTGAGTGACCAGCAGCTGGATGTCCTGTTCGAAGCTCTGCAGGAGCCTCTGCAACGTGCTGGTGTTGGATGTGCTGCCCTGCCGAGCCCGGACCTCTGGGAGCCGCCGGTGCTTGTCCTCAGTCTGGGCCAAGATCTGGAAATTAAGAAATGTTATGTAAATATGCTGAAACAAAAAATAATAAAGACCTAATACACTTTGTAATCAAACAATTAGAATGCTTTGCAGTAATTTTAAAAATAATAATTCTGTATTAAGCCCGTTTTCACATCTAGTCCGGTAGAATCGGTTTGATTGGGACCAAAGTTGCAGCTTTTGTTACGTTTTCAGCTGCTGTGGTTCGTTTTCACAATGCAAACTGACAACAGATCCAAACTAATTGGAAAACCTGTTCGCCCCCTCACCTGTGGTGGCGCTGTACACAGAACTACTGAAGGAAACAACATGAAAACCTCTGGAGAAAAGCTGAGCGCAACTTCCTTCGTTACAAAATGTAAACAAAAATGGAGTGGTGGCAAATTTTAGCAGTTGTATAATTTCTCTATTGTCTTTATTAAAAGATCACGAGCCATTTTTACCACTAGCGCTAGCCTGAGGCATTTGTTTTGGTTGTATTTACGTGCTCTTCCTGCTTTTGGAGCAGTCTCCAGTACGCTTGGCGTTCACACATGCTTTCAAACTGCACCAGAGTTCACTTCATCAGAGCCGAGACCGAAGTTTGTAGGCGGACCAGAGTCCATTTTTATAAATTTGTGTTTGGATTTTGTTTGTAAAATGTTAAATTGTTGAGGTAGTTGATTTATATTTTTCTGTTTTTGATTTAGTCGTCTGCTAACATACTGCGTTTCCATTGACCATAAATCTGCACAAATTGAAACTCAAAAATTAAATTTGCTCAATGGAAACATGGCAATTTTGGGAAAAAAAAACAAAACAAAAAAAAAATCAAGTTTTTTTACAAACCTTTTGCTCTAGGTGGTTTTTTGGTTGCATCGAAATAGATTTATTTTGCAAAACTGCAATGGAAACTTTTTTTGAATCACAGGAGTCACACGTGATCAATAGCAGGATATTACTACTAAGAAGATGACAGGAAGTGGTAGGAGGATGATGGTTTCTTTTTGTTTTTTCTGGCTCTCCCAGAGCTCTCACAACATCACAAAGTAAAAAAAAACAACACTTTTTTATGTCATTCCAATGTGTTAAATCCATAGCGCTAAAATAAAATAGCTGACTACAATTTCCCCAAAACGTAGCCGCTCCTAAGTAGGCGAGGCCTGACGCTCCAAAACCTAAATAAGATGCAAACGTCTCCTCTGATTGACTGATAGATGATGAATGCTGAATTATGAGTATATCTCATGTAACTGCCATGATTTTTAATGAGTCGTCAGTGACATTAATTACATTTCTTATTTAATGGAGACACCACAATTATGAAATTGTTTTTTTGACATTAGCAGAATATCTACAAAGATTTATGCAGATTTGCAACGTAAACTCAGCTACTGTCTTAGTTTTACCTCTTTGCAGTCGGAGAAGAACTTGTGCAGCTGGTGAGAAGCAGCGAGCATCTGCGCTCGGGTCTCCATGAGCTCCAGCAGGTCGGCCCAGGCCTCGTTGACCCCGTCCTTCCACTCGGCAATGGTGGCGGCCTCAGAGTGGCCGTAGTCGATGAGCTCGTCCACCATCTGATTGACGGCCGTCACGCGCTCCTGTCCCACACTTCCTGTCTCCGACGCAAACTCTGTGAACTTTTCCTGGAGGACCTGGAAGCATTTAAAACGTTAAACAATTAAACTATTGTTTTTATTTGTCACGTAATAATTAGAGATGCTATTTACCAAATGTTCACTTACAGCAAATACCTAAGACATTTTATTATTTTTATAGCAAGACATATAAAGTTGGAGCTAAGAGAGAAAGTAAGCAAAGCATGACATATTCACATGATGGAATAACTCCATTTATAATAAACTAACAAATAAATAAAACCAAAAATAATAAATAAAACATACAACACAAAATTGTCAAAATAAATAGTTAAAATAATGCAAACTAAAAACAACTACACTGATAACTAGCTAACTAACTTCAAGATAAATGATTAAACACACCAGTCACATAAATAAATAAAGTACAAGCCAAACAATAACTAAATAAACTTCCAACAAGTAAGAGTCAAATAAATTACTAAAATAATGCAAACGAAAACCAAACAGTCATATGTAAATCAGCCAAACAAAAAAATATTGTAAATACATTGATTACTAACTAACTCACTCACTAATTAACTAACTAAAAGCCAGATAAATAACTATGCAGATGTTGCACATATAAAAACAGTCACATGAGACAATAAAACAAATAAAGAAAACCTAATAATAAATAACTATATAAGCTACAACAAATGTTTGTTTGTCGTTAGTTTTACCCTACTGAAAATGTGTTGTTGCAATAGTAATCCTGCTCAGTTCGGGCTCAGTTGTTTGCGATTACTAAAAAAATCGCAAACAAAAACAAAGTAGGCCAATGCAAATTGGCCAAATTATGAAATATATTGATTATGACCAAAGTAACTAAAAGGCATGTAAATAGTTATACAGACTGTACACAAATAAAAATTACTTAAATATTAAATAAACAGAAGATAATAACTAAATAAACCTACAATAAATAAAAAAATGAAAATAATAAACTACATTGACAAAAATGATCATACATAAATTTGCCATATAAATTAACAAATACATAAATACTGATAACTAAACAAACATATAAGAAACAAAACAGTTAAAAGCTAATATACAAAACAAACAAAAGTACTCATAGAAACAATAACAGAAATAGTTAAATAAATAGAAATAATTAAACACAGACTAGCCAGCTGTTGATATTGATACCAGCAGGGAACTAAATACAAAAAAAAAACAAAAAACAGCAGCAACAAATAACATGATATTTTACTTTATAAATCATCCAACTATGGCTTATTTTAGTAAACTTTATTCTATTTCATCTTTTTTTTGAGGTTTTAATTCTCAATTTCAAAGAACTTGTAAAGGTAAAATATGACATAAAACTGCTGAGTCACTGGTTGCTATGGCGATTCCCTCCCTTTCTGAGGGGATTCTGGAAACCATGGAAACATAAAGTTCCAAACCAAATTCTGTTAATATTTTAAATAAGAAAATGTCAAAACATTATCATTCATAATTTGACAGAACTTGGATTTATATATGTTTGAAATAAATAACCAATATGTTAAATTAAATTAGTTTTGCAAACTTTAATCAGTCCTGCATGTCAACTAATTTTTAAGATGTTTTTTTTGGAATCCAAGAATAATAGAAGAAAAAGTCCAGAAGATATAAAAATAAAATAAAAAAATTCAAAATGTCCGCCTCATCCCCAGACTCGTGAAAAGCAAACTCACGGAGACGTGCTCAAAGTCCTGGCCCAGTTCAGGCGAGCTGGCCACCACTTCCCTCTGGGCGATCCATTGCTCCAGCTCGTCCACCTCCCTGTTGAGCTGATACAGCCAGTACTGCTGCTCCAGGCGGCTCTTCCTCTCCTCCACCAGGTCCTTCAGAGACACGTACAGACGGTCGATCTGCGACTGACGCTTGCTGATCTGCTCGCTGTGGGCGAAAGCACAAAGACAGGAGAGATGCTAACTTTAAACCCCTCGATGTCCAGTGCAATAAACTTTTAACAAACAACGTGTATCACATTAATTCAGTTTCTTGATAAACAGGGACGATAAAACGTTTTACTCAAGAGAAGATCTCAATGCAAAGATAAATTAAGATAAATAAACGAGAAGCTTTTCAAATAATGAGAGACTCGCATCCTGTTCTGAGAATACGCACAAAAATATCCAGGCACAGTGCAACACAGTCGATGTGTAGGACGTTTACAGATCAATAATAACATTAAGTTCTCTTTCTGCTGAAATCAGACACTGTTTGTTCCAAAAGTCTTATTATTACTCATGACAAAAAATAATTCAGAAAGCATATTTTTAGAAAAGTAACTTCTTTCATTTACATTTATCATATATATATATATATATATAAACGTAATGTACATTTTATATTTATTTTATGGATAAATATTTTATTCATATGCAGATACATTACATATACTACATATAACATTTATTTATTTTTTTATATATTTACTTTAAAATAATGTCTTGCTTATAGCTGTTCAGGTAAAAGGGAAATGTTTTGCAAAAAAATATAAAATAATAATAAAGTAATTCACAATTACTTTACTGGTCCCAAAGGGAAAATAAATTTAAAGAGGCAAAAATATCAATGTTTCCGTCCTCAGTTACTTTCAACTTGACAGTTTTGGCCCATGCGATTAAACGTTCGGACGTCGCTGCTCTAACTGGTTGTGATGGGAGATAATCTGTCAGATTATGCGTTTTGCAGCTCACCTGTCTGGATGTCCCATCTCCAGCAGCTGGCGACATTGCTGCGACAGCAGGCCGATGGTCTCAGCATAATCCTCGATGGTTTGCTCCAGCAGCAAATGTTTCTTCAGCAGCTGCAGCGTGCTCGGCTCGTCCTGAAGTTTAAGCACGGAGTTATTCACAGAAGCTGCGTTTCCATTACAAATGGTCGCAAAACTTTGTCTATATTCTGCTAGTCTTGAAAAAACACAATTTCCCAACTGCAATAGGAAATGCAATTAAAAATAATTTAAAGTCATTAAATTCGTTCACATGACAAAAAGCTGCAACGCCATCATCCTCCTACCACTTCTTGTCGTCTTCTTCATCTTTTTCGTCAGTAGTAACATCTGTTTGTTGATCATGTGACTCGTGTGACGTGAAAAAACTGTTTCCATTAAAGTTTTGTGAAATAAATCGATTACAAAGCGCCAAAACTTTTTACCAAGTAAACAATTTCTTTCTAAATTAGTGCGCGTCCATTAAGCAAATTTATTTTTTAAATGTCAAATTGTGCAATTTTACAAAATTTACAAGTGTGCGCAAAACTTAGTCAATATTCCGCTAATGTCGCTAATGTTTCCAAGGAATTAAGTTAAAATCAAACGACACTAAAAAACATGCAACGCCATCGTCCTCCAATCATTTCCTGTCGTCGTCTTCTTTGTCTTTTCCGCCAGTAGTAACTTCCTGTTTGTGATCATGTGACGCGAAAAAAGTGTTTCCATTAAAATACACTAATTTTGATACAGCCGAAAAAACAGCTCTTCCGATTTTTATTTAAACACTTTGGTTTCTTTAGTTTTGCTTTTTTTAATTGCCGTAATTTATTTCCAAATTCCAAATTGTGCAATTTTAAGGTCAATGGAAACGCAGCTAGAGGCAACATTGGTAGTTGATCATGTGACTCGTTTGGTGAGAAAAACATTTTTTTCATTGAAGTTTTGCGAATTAAACCAATTTCAATACGGCCAAAAAAAAAAACACTTCATTCTAACCGCAAAACTCATCGAAAAAACATAAGATTTTTTCCAAACTGGCATTATTCCATTACCTGAATTAATTTTTGAAATGTCAAATTACGCAATCATATGGCCAACAGAAATGCAGCTTCTGATTTCTCAAACATTCGTATCCCAGTAAAGCGTCAACCGAT
This sequence comes from Girardinus metallicus, assembly GCA_903067095.1. NCBI lineage: Eukaryota > Metazoa > Chordata > Actinopteri > Cyprinodontiformes > Poeciliidae > Girardinus > Girardinus metallicus. The sequence continues at coordinate 18,760 of CAEGAE010071641.1, read as the reverse complement.
GCACCTTTCCCTTCTCCTCGTTCATCATGTGCAGCTCCTGCTCGCTCAGCCAGGCCTCCACCTCGGCCGTGTCGAAGTAATACTGCTGGGCTTGGTACATGGCGTCCAGAACCAGCTGCCTGCGCTCCGTCTCGGCCCAGAGCAGGGCCCACAGCTGGGCCAGCTGGTCGTGGCCCGCCCTGACGCAGTCGGCCTCTGGGCTCCTGATGGTGGCGATGATCCCCGCCCTCTCCAGGACGTCTTCTATCCTGCTCCTGTGGCCCTCCAGCTCCCTCTGGAGCGTCTGCAGCAACACAGTAAACTGTTCGCTTAAGAATTTATGCATCTGTTTGAATGGAAAACAGAAACTTTGTTTGCGTAATAAAAATGTTACAGCATTGCTACAGTCCAAAGACCAGTGCTGTTTGTGACGCATTGACATAAATTCAACATGTAAGAAATTCATAAAATTAGACCCAGAAATTAAGCAAACTATTTCTAATACGTGGCGAACGGAGGCTCAGAGGTTTTTGCTGAACATTTTCTGTTCAGTTTTTATTGAACAAGCAATAAAAGCTGTTCGTATCCTAGCAACCAAAACACAACAGAAGGTAAGACAATGAGGAAAGACAAACCAGATCCTGTTAAGCATTCTTCAAAATAAAAGACTTCCTCTCTCCAAATAAATCACGCTTTGCAAATAAATATGTTTTACTTCGGCTTTTTGTAATTATGTACAATAATGTTAAATACAGTGGAAAAATAATAATCATGTACATGACTGACATATAATGTATGATAAATTGTCCCAGAATTTATTGCGATAAACGATAATATTGTTGTATTGAGATCATTTTCGGTAATATGATGGTAATGCCGCAATAAAGCAAGAATAAAGATGAATAAATTTTAAATTCGAATGAACATTTATCACTGGAACTTGAAGGCATTTTAAATATTCAAAATAAATAAACTAAATTATCCTTCAAATTTTGTTATCCAATTTTTGGATGGAAAGAGAAAATTTATAAATTATGCAAATAAGAATTATTGAGTTTGTCTTAATTTATCATGCGATTAATTGATTTATTGCGACCTTCCAATTAACATATAACTGTAAATACCAATATGTGTATTTGTTCATCATTTACGCTATAGACTGGCCTAGTTCAGTGATAGTAAATTATGTTCTGTAAATCTGATGTATTGATTAAGAAGCAAGATTTTTAAATATTTTCAGATGCAGCTAATGCATCCACGAGGATGTAAAAGCTCTACGAAGTCTAAGTAATAACAACTCATGCTCATTTTTTTTACCTGGTTCTTCTTCATGAGCTGCTGGACGGCTTGCAGCGACGAGCCGTGCTCCTGGCTCATGGCCAGAGGGAGGCGCTCCTGTACCCACAACTAAAGAAAAACAGGACACACAGAAGAAAAAAGAAAGATTTTTATGCAAAATTCACATTTTTATACTTCCATTTGGGTCTCAGCTGCTTCTAAAAACAATGTTTAAAAAACAAAAACAAAAAAACATCCAGCGATATTTTGGAATAAATTTGTTTTTTGGTGTCTGTAAAATGAGCCGTTTAAAAAAAAACCCTCCAGAGTGCAAATTCACAAATCAGCAGGTGCAGTGTCATGACCTAGTAACCCCAGTGAAGCCCAGCCTGTTACCTAGCAACCCCAGCGGAACTCCGCCCGTTACCTAGCAACCCAAGCAGAGTCTGTTCCGGAAGCACGATCCGTACCCTCAGCTAATTAAGAGAAACACTTCTAGGGAGGGAATTTTTATTTCTTTTTGTATGTCTTTGTAATCGTGAAAATATTGTATCATTTAAGTAGAATAACAAAGTAAAGTATGCGGCGGTGTACAATAATTATCAAATGTGAGAAAAATACAGCAATAAATTGGAGTTTCCCATGAACTTGTACAATACAGTAACACATTTAGTTAATGTCATAAAAGATGTGATTCTAATAAAAAACTAAAAGTCTTTTTAATTGTGATGAGTCCACAAGACGGAACATTAACGGTAGCTACTAGCTAGCAGTACGGTGGGTCAAATACAGTGGACAGTGACTGCTGAAAATACCATTTGAAACCACAAACTTGTTGGTTGTGCAGGAGGCTTCACTTCTGCTTTTCAAAGATCTATGGTTATATAATTGTGCATCTGTAAATAGTAAGTTGGGGATGTGTGGCCAGCAGCAGCTCATTTGGATTTAAAGTGACGGAAGCATTAAAACAGTTCATTCTGAAAAACAGCTCAAAATAGGCAGAACTATGCAGGATAAAATCTCATTGTAAGAATGATTTTGTACAAAAAAATATACATGTCTTGTATAGGCCATAGACCTATCCTAACCTGTTCAACAAAGCATAATAGGTCACCTTTAATATTGAACGTAATAGGAAAAACTTATATTACAAAGAAAAGGTCATGATAAAGGTTTGATATTTATAATAATGTGAAATTATCTCAATATAATCACACAGTGAAGCAGTAGCAGTCCTAACTTTGATCCCATGTCCTTAAAGATCTGTGTCTCCTACTCACAATCTCGTCCTCCAGGTCTCGCCCAACTTGATGGACCTCCTTAGACGCCAGAAGAAGGCGCCGCCTCTCCTTCAACGGCTCGATGAGTCGGGCCATCCTGGTCTCCACGGCGGCCTGCCGCTCCACGACCGTGCCCTGGATCTGCGTCTGCTGTGGGATGGAGGCCGTCTGGACCTGGAGCTGCCCCACCTCATTATACCACTCCTCCATCTGGGTCTCCATGGTCTGACGGAGAGGAAGAAGGAGAGGAAGATGGACCGGTAGGATGATTGTTATTTTAACAGAAATTTACAATTTTTGTTCCACTTTTTCCTAGAAATGCTAAATAAATGTGACCAAAAATCAGCAAAACGATAAATGTCTCATGGACGTGAGGTGTGATGAAGGTTAATGTACCACTTAGCAGGATGAATTCTGGGTAATGGAGTTAGATTTGGAGTTAAGATGGCGGTGTAAAGCAGTGCAAATGGCAGGCGTGCCAAAGGAAGCTGTAAGCAGCAGAGTAGGAGACGCCAGGTGAAAAGATAAAGAAAAGAAAGAGGAAGTTCTGTTTAAAAGCTTCCAAATAACCAATGTGGGAGAAATCTGCACGGACCAACAGAACTTTAAAAATATATGAATAGTTGAGGAATGACAAGTTACGGTCAAATAAAAAGGGTTTAATGTGCATAGCATGACAAAAACAGATATACTAATTTCACTGTCATTATTTTATTTCTATGTACATATACATATTAGTGTTGGGCAAGTTACTTTTAAAAAGTAATTAGATATAGTTACTATAATACCATGTTGTAACAGATGTGTCATCGGTACAAAGTGGTTGAATTTATCAATTTAGCATTAGCTTCCACTAAATAATGTGTTATAGCGCATTAGCTTCCACTAAATAATGTGTTATAGCGCATTAGCTTCCACTAAATAATGTGTTATAGCACATTAGCATTAGCTTCCGCTAAATACTGTGTTATAGCGCATTAGCTTCCGCTAAATACTGTGTTATAGCGCATTAGCTTCCGCTAAATACTGTGTTATAGCGCATTAGCTTCCACTAAATAATATGTTATAGTGCATTAGCATTAGCTTCCAATAAATAATGTGTCATAGCGCTCTAGCATTAGCTTCTGCTAAATACTGTGTTATAGCGCATTAGCATTAGCTTCTGCTAAATACTGTGTCATAGCATTTAACAATAGCAGAATTAATGTTTATAACGAGCCTTTTAGGGTAAATGCAGCTAGCTTTTTAGCTAGTGCCACCCCTTTCTGGTCCACGTCATGTTGAGAATGTGTTTAATTTCTCTGCTCCCTACAATTAAAAAGAAATTTTCTTTAATTCATTAGAAAAATATCTAACAAACCAACCCCTTTAATTGCTAATGGAAACAGTTAATCTTTGGTTTAAAGGTCAGCAGGAAGCAATAAATTTCCACATACCTGTAGTTTCTTGAGCTGCTTGTTGACGGTGGTGAGGTCCTGACCCTGGTCCACGTAGGCCAGCTGCCCCTCCAGCTGCCCCAGCCGCTGGTCCAGGCTTTCGTAGCTCTGAACCAGCAGGTCCGCCTTGTTGGCCTCAAACAGCTGGCGAGCCTTGGCCTGAGTGGTGCTCTCCAGGTCCAGCCAGCACTCCCGGATCTCCTCCAGCTTCTTCCGGACCACCGGGCTTAGCTCCGGCTTTTCCTTTATCAGCTGCTGCCCTTCCTGGATGGACGAGAGACGAAAAGAGGTGTTAAAGAAATAAAGATAGAAAAGATCTTTCTGGGGTGGAAAGATCTTTCCACCCCAGAAAGATCTGGGGTTTTTAAATTTTTAAAAACCCCAGATTTAAAATTTTAAATTTTAAAAAATTTAAAAATTTTTAAAATTTTAAATTTAAAAAAAATTAAAAAAATTGTTTTAAATTTTTTTTTTATTTTTTTAAAAAAAATTTAAAAGACAATTTTTTGAATTTCATCACATCACCAAACATTTCCTTTGTGGTGTTTTATCATATTTCAAGTGAAATAATCTACCAGTGGAACTAGTAACTTTTCATTAATATTAAGAAATTACTCACTTAAAACAAGCTCTTATATCTTCTAAAAAGCTACTTGTAAGTTAGTTTAATTTTAACATACAACGATATTTGCACCAGAAACTCCACCAAAAGTCCTTTGGTAAGATTTTGTTTTTTTTGCAGTGATGTAAAATGTCCCTGGAAAACACATGATACCTCCCCTTTAAATCAAGTTAAAATTATTATTTCTGATCAATTTCAGTGGCAAAGAGAGAAAGCTTTTAAACATTTGGAGCTTAGCAGGGGGGTAGATTCAGACAAGCGCAGTGACTTATCATCCACAGCGGACAACACCCAGCCTGAATCACCTACATCCACACACAGCACTGCTCCAACTGCAGGGAAATAATGTTTTTGGGAGCCAATTTAGCTGTAATATTAGTGCTTAATCTGAGCACATTAACGAAACGTCAACAGAAAGAGGATCAAAGTTAACGTATTTAACTGTAAACCTGCATTTACACACACTACATCCCTGTAAGTGCCGATGTGAGTGTGTTACGTCAGTTTTCATTGTGTTGTTGTGCTTTTTGCAGGCATCTGCTGCAGTGAGTGGGAGCGCAGCGTGGGCTGGAGCAGCTTCACCCACACGCTCCGAGCTGCTGCTGCTGCTGCTGCCATGCTCAGGCTGGGAGCCTCTGCTGCACTAATCATCTGCACACTGCCAAGAGGAAAACCCTCTTCTATGGAGACACAGGTCTGTTTCCCACTGAGCTGGGAAACTGATTTTGCAACAACAAAACTGTTAAAGAAGCAGTATCATGCACAATCAAGCAACTATGTTAACTTCAGTTTTTTAAGTGCGCTACGTTAAATCTGACTTTGTAATTTAGTGCCTTGAAACTGGGCCTCTCTCTCTTTAAAGGGGCAGTATTATGTAAAATATATATATATATTTTTTTTAGCTTTACATCGTGTTATAAGCGTATTCCCTCGTCAAAAACAAACCTGCAGTGTTGCTTGGATTCCTTCGTGCATGTTTGAGAAATCCTTTAATCTCCAATAAAACCATTCAGCTCTAGAATGTCCAGTTGGACTTAGCCCCGCCTTCAAGGTACAGCTCCTCCCCCACTTGGCTCCTTCAGACTAGCTAGCAGCAATTAGCAAACACCTGGTGGAAATGCTGAGCTCATTATAGGAGCTAATTCTCAGTGAAACGCTGGTAAAAATGCTGTTAAAGGGTTAATAGAGGAGCCATGATGGGATAACTTCCTGTAGGTGGAGCTACAGAGAACAGGAGTTTCTTAAAGAGACAGACGCCCAATTTAAAGGCGTTAAATCAGGAAGTAAAATTTCTTTAAGTCATATTTGATATATGTAGCATTTTTATAACAACTGAATGCAACAGTTACTTGATTATGCTATAAAATTACATTTTGTGCCTAGAAAGAAGATAATAACGTCTCGTTAAAAATTCTTTCTGAAACTCCGCCTTGAGGAAGTCATCACAACATGGCTCCTCTGTTAAAGAAGCCATGTTTTTACCAGCATTGCTCTGAGATGTAGCTGCTATAATGAGCTCAGCAGTTCCACCACGTGTTTGCTAATTCCTGCGGGCTAGTCTGGAGGAGCCACTAAATACTGTGTTTGTGTAGCTGTAGCATTAGCACAACTAATTTTTCAGTTAGCGTTTCCACTGCTGTGAATTTGTCCTTTCCAGCCTTAAGCATGCCAACTACAGTCTGCAGTCTCTAAGTTGGAGCCCTTCAGTTAGTTGCAGTTTTTCCTGAACATTGAACAGAGCAGAGTTTTCCACATGTACATAACCAACGGTTTATTCGCTAAGGATTTTGCTGATGTCTTTGTGCTTTGGTGTAACCAACATCTGTACACTCCAGAAGAAAATAAACCCTGGGAAAATGTGGTCACATCGAGGACGATAATCAGTTAATGAAATGCATTTTATCTGCAGTTTTCTCTTAATTCCTACACAGGCAGCAAGGATATACTTATCTTCTCTAAAAATAGTCTGAAACCTATTTTATTAATGACTGTGTGCTACCTCTCCAGACAAACAATTACAACAGAAAGTGAATAAAAATGTCAGAAAGTGAAATGAAGTAAAAAGCAGCTGATCTTGTCCTTCTTAAAGTTAACAAGGACAGCTAATTATCAAGCAGAAGGAGAATCAAAATCCCAAAGGATTTAGGCTTAAAAGTGCACAGAGAACAGCAAACTCTCTTTTCATCACTCTCCACTGAAGCAACGCAAGATTTAAACTTTACATTTTCAGACAAAACAAATCAACTCCCTTTATAAACCAAATACAATTCTAATGCAGTGAGAGAAACACTTTTGTAATTTCTATCTTAGCCAAAACACAAACTTAAAGTCGTTTTTTTTACTTTGCAACTACGAAAACAAACTATAAAATTAGCTTCTGTCTTAAGTTGTTATTTTGCATTAAGACAGGTTCACAAAAATGTTGAACGCTGCCCATCCAGACTGGCGTCTTGTTGAGGAAGTCCAGTCACTCTGCAGCAACAGAACATCATTTATTGATTAAACACCGCATTAAGCATTCAGAACAACGCAAACGTCAGCTTATAGATCCAGATCTCTGTAGTACAGTAACACCAACTACTGTAGGCGCTTTGCTTCTTTTACTCCCTCTTCACCGTCTCTTGTCCTTTTATTTAGTTTTCTCTCAAGGAATGACTGGATTTACGTCACATGAAAGCAGCTAATAAATAAAACAACATATTTCCAGCGTTCGAATAGGGCTGCAGTGAACAATTATTCTAATGATTAATCGATTAATTGGATTAACAATGTGGGACATTTTGCTAATTTTTCACCATCTCCTTTTCTTTTGTTTAGTTTTCTCTCAAGGAAAGACTGGATTCATTTCTCATGAAAACAAGTAAGATATAAAACACCTTTGCTCAACAGCAATGATTATTCTAACGATTAATCGGTTACACTAACGATTAATCGACTAATCTGAAACAACTTGGCACATATTGCAGATTTTTCATGTAAGCCTTTTTATGCAATATTAAAATTCACTAAAAGATGCAAATAAACAAATATTCTAATTCCTTTTTTAAAATGATAATATAAACAGTTGTACCTGAGGGTGCGTCTGCAGCTAAATAAATACTTATACAGCTTTCTGCTGTACTTAACATAAATATACGGTGTGTTTCAGCAATTTACCTTTTTGAGTCTCTGTACACCAGTTAATGATTACTTGATTATTTCAATAATTATGCAAAAAGTTGTATGTAAAAGTCTGAGGACTGTCTGGCATAAGGACCTTGGCTGCATTTTCAGTGATTACAAACTGAAAATGCAACCATTTAGAATAATGTCAAATAATGTGAAATATATAAAAAAAATCTAGAGGAAAATGTATGCACTATAAAATGGTACATAGATTTTATTTCACCCCATCCAGGGTTCATGGAATAGGTCTGCTCAACAATAACCTATGCTGGAAACGCAAAATGGAATCACGAAACTTTATATATGCGATCTGGGAATGTAAATGCCTTTATCCATTCTGGAAAGCAGCATTACAACACTGCATTGGAAAGTGAATAGGTGTGGAGACAACCACGTCACCAAGACTGTGATTATTGCGGGATCAAACAGTGATGCCTAATATATCAAAACACCAAAGCACCGTGGTGCAGCTGTGGAAACGGTCACAACTGCCAGAATAATCCTCAGACTATGGAAATCTACAACTGTTAGGAATGTTAAAAGCTGGTTGAATATTAATGTTGGAAATAGCTTCATATGAACAAATGCTGGCCAAGCTATGTAACAACACAGAAAACTTCAAGAAATCCTGGAATTGTTTCCTCTCCTGCAATATTGGGCAGGTAAACTCCTCTAATGAACTGCTGTTTTGGAAAATACTAACGAGTGGCTACTTCTGTTTACTGTGGTTGTTTCTGCTACCATGGAAGATGTTTGCATACGCTAATCTTCTGTGAAACTTTTGATTTGATATGCGCTGACCGGGTTGTTTTGTTTTATTTATTGCGGCTCAGGTGGTTGCTAAGCCAAAAACTCGGGCGTGGGAGGACTTCGGAGAGGCCAAGGAGAAAGACTTCCGTACGGCTTCTGGTCCACCATCAGGCGTCTCAGGAGGGGAAAGCAGTGCAGCACCAACACTGTTTATAGCGGGGATGGCAAGCTGCTGACCTTGACTCGGGACGTTGTGGGTTGGTGGTCAGAATAGTTCGAAGACCTCCTCAATCCCACCAACTTACCTTCCATTTAGGAACCTGAGTCTGGGGACTCTGGTTCTCCAATCTCTGGGGACAAGGTCACCGAGGAGGTTAAAAAGCTCCTCGGTGGCAGGGCCCCAGGGGTGGATGAGATTCGCCAGGTGTTCCTTAAAACTCTGGATGTTGTAGGGTTGTGTTGGCTGACACAACTCTGCAATATTGCATGGACATCAGGGGCAGTTCCCCTGGATTAGCAGACTGGGGTGGTGGTCCCCCTGTTCAAAAAGGGGGACCGGAGGGTGTGCTCCAATTACAGGGGGTCACACTCTTAAGCCTCCCTGGCAAGGTCTATTCAGGGGTTCTGGAGAGGAGGGTACGTCGGATAGTCAAACCTCTGATTCAGGAAGAGCAGTGTGGTTTTTGTCCTGGTCATGGAACACTGGACCAGCTCTACACCCTCAGCAGGGTCCTGGAGGATGTGTGGGAGTTCGCCCAACCGGTCTACATGTGTTTTGTGGACTTGGAGAAGGCGTTCGACCGTGTCCCTCAGGAAGCCCTGTGGGAGGTTCTCCGGGAGTATGGGGTACTGGGCCCTTTGATACGGGCTGTCAGGTCCCTGTATGACCGGGGTCAGAGTCTGGTCCACATTGCTGACTGTAAGTCGGGCTCGTTTCCGGTGAAAGTTGGACTCCACCAGGGCTGCCCTTTGTCACCAATTCTGTTTATTACTTTCATTGACAGAATCTTTAGACCAGCCGAGGTGTTGAGGGGATCCGTTTTGGTGGCCGTAGGATCACATCTCTGCTTTTTGCGGATGATGTGGTCCTGTTGGCTTCATCAGGTCGTGATCTGCAGCTCTCGCTGGAGCAGTTCGCAGCCGAGTGTGAAGCGGCCGGGAGAGGATCAGTGCCTCCAAATCCGAGGCCATGGTCTTGAGCCGGAAAAGGGTAGAGAGCCTTCTCCAGGTCGGGCGGGTTGTCCTGCCCCAAGCAGAGGAGTTTAAGTATCTCGGTATCTTGTTCACGAATGGGGGAAGAAGGGAGCGGGAGGTCGACAGACGGATTGGAGCAGTGTCTGCAGTGAAGCGGCGCTGTACTGGTCTGTTGTGGTGAAGAGAGAGCTGAGTCAAAAAGCAAAGCTCTCGATTTACCGGTCGATCTACGTTCCCACCCTCATCTATGGCCATGAGCTTTGGGCCTTGACTGAAAGAACGAGATCGCAGATACAAGCGGCCAAAATGGGTTTTCTCCTTAGGGTGTCTGGGCTCTCCCTTGGAGAGAGAAGCTCGGTCATCCGGGAGGGACTCAGAGTAGAGTAGAGCCGCTGCTCCTCCACATCGAGAGGAGCCAGTTGAGGCTCGGGCATCTGGTCAGGATGCCTCCTGGACGCCTCCCTGGTGAGGTGTTCTGGGCATGTCCCACTGGGAGGAGGGAAGACCCAGGACACGCGTTCCAAAGGCCTGGGAACGCCTTTGGATTCCCCCGGAAGAGCTGGAAGAAGTGGCTGGGGAGGGAAGTCTGGGCCTCCCTCCTGAAGCTGCTGCCCCCACGACCCGACCCCGGATAAGCGGAAGAAAATGGATGGATGGATGGATGGATGGATGGATGGATGGATGGATGGATAGACTACAAAATATTCAGCATAAAAGCAACTTGCACCAAAACAACAATAAGGCTGGAAATTTTAGAAAATATATTGAGAAATTATAATTTCTCAATATATGTTTTGAGAATACATATTTGGAATAGCTCCATTCTGGAGCTAACAAAGGTGCTAACAGATCATTTAGTTTCCAAAATATCTAGAAAAAAAAAAAAAAAAAAAAGAGACAATTTTATTTAAATTAGTTAAAGCCTCTGAGTTATTATTTCTACTCTTAAATTTTGGCAGTATGAGTCTTCCATAGCACAATGGATTTCTCTATAAATCAGTGATACACCTAACCAGAAAGTTTTTAAGAGGTAAAAAAAAAAGGATTTTAAGCATTTTGTGTCTGTCTGCATACTCATGGGTTCCATTTCTTTATTCAGGCTCCAGACTGAATAAAGAAATTATTCGCGGATGTAATCGGGTCAGTCGAAGCAAAGACTTCGTAACGTCGTGTTCACACCTCTGACTCGCTGCTGTGACATTTATCCAGACGTGTAAAATCATTACCCCTCAGTGCAGCTGGAGATTTGTGCCACATTTCTTTAATTCGTAGACTTTTAAACATCATATGTGTGTGTGTGTGTGTGTGTGTGTGTGTGTGTGGGTGTGCGTGTGTGTGTGTGTGTGTGTGTGGGGGTGTGCGTGTGTGTAAGCTCCAAGCCAAGGTGACATTTGCTTGCAGAACTGCTCCTTTTTCATGCCATCCATGCTATCTATTCCCCCAGATTAATTACCTCGCATCAAACTCCCGGGAGGTTGTTTTTTGTATGTTGACTGTCCCAGAAAAATAATCACAGGGTCAGAGGAAGCAGAGTGTGCTGCCGCCGCCCCCCGCCCCCTGGTGGTTGGGAGAGGAAAGGCATGTTCTATTTATATCATCAAACACCAGACAGTAAAAATATAGATTTTGAGAATGTTTGTTTCAACTAAAATTATAAAATTATATTAAAATTATAAATATTACTGAACATTATAGATTGTCTTTCTCTGTTTAAATATTTTCTTTTTTTTTTCTTTTTGGATTTTGACTCAGCTTTCCATCTTAATTGTTTTGTTTCTATGTCTGTTTTATTTGTAGACAAACTGTGTTGTTCAGGCCTGTTGCAATAAATCAATTAATGGCATGATAAATTAAAACAAGCTCAATAATTTCCATCTGCATTATTTATTGTTTTTCTCTTTCTACCAAAAACTGGATGATAATCTTCAGTCTGGTGTTTTGTCTCAACTAGATTCTTTTTTGAAGTATAATTTTGTATAAAGAGACTTCATTAATTTTATTTTATTTGTTGCTTCTGTTTTGTTTATTTATTCCAGTTCCAGTGTTAAATGTTGACTAGATTTTAAAGTTTATTGATCTTTGAGAATGTGTTATTTCATTATTATTATGCTGTTACTAATATATTACTGGAAAATTGCCTCAAAACAATAATATTGTCATTCTTTGCAATAACTTCAGGGACAATTTATCGCCCAAGAAAATTTGTTACTGTGACAGACCTAGTTAATATTACCACAATTCATGGTAGTGTAAATATGCAGGAATTAGCATAGATAATATATCAATTTCATCTTTTGTCCTGAGACAAACACCCCACCATGCAACTTTTCTTCCATTAAAAGAAGTAAAAAATACCAACAAAAGAAAACATTTATACAAGAAACAGGCAGAATCAGAATAAAAACAGCATACGTTACAGAGATCTAATGAAGATCTAAGTGAAAAATCTCCGTTGTGAAATATTTCTGTGGCGTCAAGAATCAAGAGAAACTCTCTGAAAACGGCTCCAACCTCCTTTAGCTGAGCAGAGGGAGAATGCACTCAGCAGCGGAGTGACCCAAAAACCGTTCGCTCCAGGCAGGAAAGCTGCATTATCTGACGGTGGCACTCACCTTTTCGATTTTATCCAGCCATTCCTTGTTCTGGGCCAGCTCGGCCATGAAAGCCTGGTGCTTCTGCCACTTCTTGTGCAGCTTCTGGGTCTCGTCTCGGCTGCTGTCCCTCGCCATCAGCATCTTTTCGTACACCCAGTCCCCCAGCTGGAGAGAGACGACGACAGAGGAGGAAGAGGATCCATAAGTTAGCTGAGCTTCCGGTGCAAATGTGCACAAAACTTTGTTTATATTCTGTTAATGTTTCCACTAAATAAGAAACAATTAAAATCGCACCTGAATATGTTTATTTATGCGGTAAGTCACCAGTTGTCTTCACCGGTTTGCCCCAGTGGCAACAACCGGCTGTCGATCATGTGACTATTTTTTATTATTATTAACATTTAAAACCAACATCCTGCCCAGGGTGACTTCGCCTCTCGCTCAAAATGTCTCGTTGAATTACAAGGTCACTGTTAATGATGCTATAAGGCTAATGCTAGCAGGATGAGCGACGAGCATGTTGACACTACCAGCAGGATGTGTTTTATCCCCAGCATGTTGAGTAACATTGACATTTAGCATGTATAGCTCAGCTTATATATTACTCTTAGCTAACTGCTAATGTTAGCGATTATCTAACATTAGCAGCTACCATACATTAAATGTAGCTGCTAATGCTACCTTTAGTACTAGCAGGTAAAAAAATCAAATAAGATTTTTTTAATTTAATTTCTTTTTCAGATCAATTAAGTATTTTTGAACTGAATTGCATTTGTACTACTAATGCTACAAAAGGTACAGAGACTAATGCCTGCAAAGAGCGGGAAAGCATGGGAAACGACACCGCGAGGCAAGTAAGGACACCAAAAAGATGACTTTTTGGTGTCCTTAGCTAGTGGCATTAAGGTAACCTTTAGATACAAAAGGTCCCACCTTTTGTAGCATTAGCTGCTAATGCTACCTTTAGTGTAGGGGTTGTCATTAGCATGATAACCTACTAACATGTTGACGTTATTAGAATGTGTGTTATCACACGATTAAAACGACTTAAATACAAAAATGTTGTCAATAAAAACACTAAATAAAAAGTAAAACACAATTATTATAATTATACGGTCAATGAAAACGCAATTTCTGGAAGATCAAAACACTTATCAAAAGATGCAAAGCAGAACTATTGATTATTAAACACATTTAGTGCAGGAGAGATTCATGTTAGCATGAATAAAACGGTTTTTCTAGTTGAAACACAAGGTCACGGTTAATGACGCACGGCGCATGTAGCCTGACACACGTGTAACAACAAACATGGCTGCAGGATTTCACATGTGCAGCATAACAGCTTACAGTATCTCCCCTCACCCACCACCACCACCACCACCAGCACCTACGCAGACTCAAACACCGAGCACACCCCCGCTCCCACTCAGGCTGCGATCTGCACATTTAATCCAAAAACCCATCGGAATACACTCCATGTTCTGCTCTCACTCAGCTGGGAGGAAGAAATCTGGTTTACCAGCGGCGGTTAACGGCAGCAGCCCGCTGGGTAGTGGCAGCTGCAGGCTGCAGCCTCCTATGTCCGCATCCTCGCTCCTCCGCCGACATGCAAAAGATGCTCCTCTATGCAGAAAACACGGGAGCGGAGATGGGGAAAAAAAAAAAAAAAAAAAAAAAGCTAAGAGGAAATGAAACCAGCAGTGAAATGAAACCTCCTCCCTCCTTCCTCTGGTGCCAAAGACTCGCTCAGAAAGGAGAGGATGCGGGAATAGGGGGTGGATCAGTGACGGAGGAGTGAGAGGAGAGAGACACCCTCCTCCCAAAAAAGGAAAAACAATAAAATGGCACAGAGCCGAGCCCCTCCCCTGTGACTGAGCCGGATGCTCGGAGGGATGGAGGCGGGGAGGACCGAGCAGTCCGGCAGGGACGGCAGGTACCGATCATCTGTTTTTTACAGGTTTGTTGAAACCGTCACCATGTCGTGACAGTAGCTGCGTTTCTATTAACCATAAAATAGATCCGCCTCATGGGGACACGCAATTTTTTTAAATCTTTTTAAAGTCACGTTTTTCGATATATATAAAAAGTTTTTGTGTTAGGATGAAGTAGTTTTCGAAACACATTTTCGTTTCACCAGAGTCACGTGATCCACAGCCGGATGTTACTGCAGGCGAAAACCACGAAGAAGAGAACAGGAAGTGGTAGTAAGATGATGATTTGTTTTTGCTTTTTTTTTTTTTTTTTTTTTTGCTCCACTAGAGCTCTCACAACATCAAGGCTCATAAAAAGTTGTGTCATTCCAATGTTGCTGAATCCATAGCTCTTCTCAAAAATGGCCGACTACAATTTTCCCAAAAATTGAGTGACTAGCATGTAGCTGCTCCCAAGTAGGCGGGGTTTGTCATTCTAAGCCATCGACATCCCATCTGATTGGCTGATAGATGGTGAGCAGTGGCTTTACATCATCACTGTCATTATTTTAATGACTTATTGTGTGAACAAACTTAATCACGTATGATTTTTATTGAATATTTTATTTAACGGAAATACCACAATTGTGAAATTGTAATTTTTCGACATTTGCAGAAAATAGACAAAGATTTGAAAAGATTTGTAATTAAAATGCAACTACTGATGACCTGTAAAAAGATCAACTTCCTCCATGAGCTACAATTGCTGTGTGAGGAAATGCATTGCTCCTGACCAAAAACAACCAATCAGAGTCAGGAGGCGTGTCTTGGCGCTGTCAATCAACCTCATGTATACTGCTAAATGTGCTAATACCAAAAAATACAAGAGACCATTTATCTGCCATCATCAGGGACTATACTAACTAACCAGAGCATTCATGGCAGTCTGTGCTAAACCGAGGAGTGATTGACAGCGCTAAGACCCGCCCTCTGGCTCTGATTGGCTGTTTCTAGTTAGCACTAGGAGAAGGAGAGGAGTTCAAGTTTTTCACAGATCTTCTGTCTCATAACATACTGTTAAAAGATTTATCAACAGTTTCAATATATTTAAAAAATTATATTTTTTATAAAAGTTACATACTGCAACTTTAAACAGCATTGGGAGAGAAAAGATGATAAAAATGAAATATTTTCAATTCCTTCTGCTAAAGCTTTTGCTCAACTGTTCTACAGCAGGACTGAAACGATGAACTGAATGCATTATGATGAATCATTTTTCAGATAATCAACTACTTAGTAATCCAAAAACTGTCAAAGCAGCTATTAAGACAAACTGTGCAAAATACAAATACATTATGCATTTAAAGGTGAGCTCTTATGCTTCCTTGAACAGGTTAGGATAGGCTCCTCATTCAGTTTACAATCTATACTCACGAAAATGGTTGAAAACAGATACGCAATTATACAGGCATATTTTTGAAAAGCAGAAGTGGAGCCTCCTTTACCACCGTGGGAAGCCAATAACAGAACACTTGTCTTTCCCAGCAGCCATTGTACAGCGTATACAGCGGTAAAAGCAGCTGAGTAAACATACTGGAGCTCAGTCTGGGTTGCTAGGTAACGGTGCAGCACTAGCTCATTTGCGTCGTTACATTCTGGAGGTTTTTGAAACGACTCATTTTCCAGACACCAAACAGCGGCTGGGTGGCTTTTTTAAGCACTTGGACTGTTTTCAGAAGCCGTTGAGACACAAATGGAAGCAGAAAAACGTGGCAAAATTTAATTTTGCATCATATATCCCCTTTAAAATAAACACACCTTGATTTGTAGATATGTCTTACCCAAAACTCTTCAAATTTTATAGGTTTAGCCTCATTCTGTGCAAATTCACTAAAGGAATGCTATATTGTTGCAACTTGGATAACAAAATGTGTATCTTTTATTTATAAAAGGAATTTAATTTGGTTTGACTAATACTGTGTTCTAGAAAAAGGCTAAAGAGGTGCCAATTTTTTTATCCAATTATTTAATTAATCGCCAGAGTAATCGTTAGCAGCAGCTCTGCTTATGTTTGATCTTGCCCTCCGTCTCTGCAGCTGTACTCTCAGTTTCCAGCCTGATGCCGCTGCAGTGGTAAAGCAGCAAGAAACGAAAGCAGGGAGAGAAGGAGAGGAGGGGAGGACAGATTAGCAGATTGGCTGTTTTTATGAATCGGGTCTGGTTTTCACACGTCGTCGCCTCTTCTTGGAGTTATCACACTCCATGCTGGCGCCGTGCAGACGTGTCGGGGAACAGACAGCGGTAAACGCGACGCGGCTCACACCTCCAGGGGCCGACGGGAGCGGGAGCGCACGCACGGAGGAATTTAAAAGTTGCATAAATGATGTGACTGCAGGGGTCATGGAGGGCAGCGTTCTGATCTGAGGACAGCGCAGATTTTATCATCCCGACTGTTTCCAAGGTTCAACTCTAACAATAAACGCATAACAATCCCAATTTTTTATTGAATTTACAACCCTTAAATTCCATCGTTTTCTCACATTTAAAATGTTTAGAATCATGAAACAAATTTTAGTAGACAAATATAACCCAGTAAATTACAGAAAGCAGTTTTCAAATGATGATTTTAATTTAAAAGGTGGTTTAAATCAAATGGGCCCTTCATGAAAAGGCCTGATTAAACCTAAACCTGCACAATCAAGAAATCGCTTTGAGAAAAATGCTAAAAAGAGTTAGCTAATAAGCTAAATATTTAGCTAATAAGCTAAATATTTAGCTCCAAATTTAATATTTAGCTTTAGAGCTAATTATTTAGCAGGTAAAATAATATTTAGCTTGATAACTAAATATTTAGTTTGGGGCCAACAATTTAACTTTTTTCAATATTTAGTTGGAAAGCTAAATATATAGCTTGCTAAATTAATATTAAATTTGGATCTAAATCTTTGGCTCCACATTAAATATTTAGTAATCAAGCTAAATATTATTTTACAAGCTTCTTAAATATTTAGATAACATTTATCTACATTGCTTAATATTATATTCAAATATTTTAGTCAAATATTTACCTTGCTAGCTAAATATTTAGCTTCAAACATAATATTTAGCTTGCTAAATAAAAAATATCTACCCGTATTTCTTTACCAATGTTAACATTTTTAATCTTTATCTAGTGTTTTCAGTAGTTTTAAATTATGTAAATTACCCCACAACATTACACTAATATGACAGTTGAATATGTGAATATCTTTGAACATCAACAAACTACACGATCTGCAGGTAATCAAATGATTCAAGTGAACATTTGTAGATCCTGAATGGTTCTTCCCCGTTTTTCAGAACCATCTCAGTGGTGGTACAAGCGGGTCGAGCCATGTAATCTGATCGACCCGTGAATTTACGAGCAAAGGTGATATGTGCAGACAAACAGCGTCAACAACAGAGCAATGCACAAATATACCGAGAGATTTCAGAGAAGCTGGACAAACCACGGACAGGCGCTTCAAAATGACATCATCAGAGCGTCGACCACCGCTCGGAGGGTCCATGGAGACACAACCAACTGGGCTAGAACCAAACCAGACATTAAAGCTGCAGTATGGCCGCGTCAAACGCGCCATTTTTTTTACGCATTTGTTGAAATTATCACTGTGTTGTGACCACATAGCATGAGACAGAAAGATCTGTCACAAATTTAAATTGTGATTGCGATGAGTGATAATATTGTTGTTTTGAAACAATTTTCAAGTAATATAATGTTGGCATCATAATAATGCAAGAACACGTTCTCAAATATTAATAAACTTTAAATTCTGGAACCGGAAGACATCTTAAATATCCAAAATAAATAAACAAAACAACAAATAAAATGAATGAAAGTCTCTGTAAACAAAATTATCCTTCAAAAATGAGGATTAGTTGAGGCCGAAGCACCAGACTTGATCAGAAAAAAACGACAAATAATGGAAATTATTGAACAAATATGTAAAAAACATGTATTTTATAAAAGTTAGTTACTGCAGCTTTAATCGGATAGAGTGAGATTTGACAATGAAGCAGCCACTGAAACCCCATCAGCTTCCTACCTCATGACAGTCTTGGAGAAATCTCTGAAGTTCCCACTGGTCGTTTAGTTTTTCCAGCCATTGCTGGGCCAGTTCCCTGTTCTGGTTTCCCCTGAAACACAAACAGAAGGAAGAGTTAAACCCAGAACTTATAAACCTTCTGGATAAACATAAATTAATTTTGCTGCTTTTGAGTTGTCTGAAAAGCATCTGTCAACTAAGTGGAAGAAATTACTAGCATTTTTTATTTAATAAACACTACCTAAAAACTTAATTTTGTGTTTATTCATAGAGATGAACGATATATCGACACTAACATCGATATCAACCGATATTAGTCATTTTTTAACATATCAGTGTCGGTCCAATACACAAAACTGCCAATATCAACAACAGATATTTATTTTGCTGTCTGTTTCTGTTCATTTTTTATTCTTTCCAAAGGTGTCAAAACAGTGTATATATATATATATATATATATATATATA
>CAEGAE010071634.1:0-26035 GCA_903067095.1 Girardinus metallicus | reverse complement strand
ATGTCGCCAGGCCGGGAATTGAACCTGCGACTACCGGCATGAGGACTAAAGCCTCCATATGTGGGTTGTGCTTTGCACCTGCGCCACCACAGCACCCCCAACATACAAGTTTTTATGGCAATCAGAGTAAAGCGGGGTAAAAACAAATGGTGCTGTTTTTCTTTAGTAAAAACTTTCAAAGTATACATTTTTGATGAGACACTGTAGACTTTAGCTTTTTTCTTTTGCCCTTCCTCAAACCTGAGTGAAAGCGGTTGATTCTGTCTCACCACTTCTAAAGGTGGACAGCGGTTGTTGTCCTCTTGGCGTAGACAGTCATCCCGGTTATTCTCTCGTTCCTCCTGTAAAATGCGTCTTTTATTCGACGGCCTCGCCCGTTTCCTTCCCACCGCCGCACGTTAAAGCCGCTTTGTGCTGCCGATATACAAATGTTTCCTTTATATGACCTGTCACAGCTCATATTGTTTGCTAGACGGGACGGGGTGATTTATACGCGCCACTTCATTGAAGATTGCAAACCTGTTTAGCGGGGGGGAAATTTGTGTAGTGGGATCAGCCCTTGTGGGAGATGACAGTAGTTTATTCAAATTGACTTTGGTGATATGAATGCCGGAGGGGAGGGGAAAAAAGAAATACCTGTCAAATAGCGTTTGGTGTCTTCTTGTTATGAATCAGCCACCTAGCAAAGCAGAGGCGGGGCAGATGAGCCCCGTTAATGTTGCCATTATCGCAACACTGGGGGGATATTAGCAGATTAATTGCTCTTGATTATGGATGTGCTCCCTGAATTTTGATTACAGCAGAGCGGAAGCTGCTGCAATTAGGACGGCTGCTGATCATCGCGTATGGCCAATGGGGTTCAGAAGTTGTGAGATCGCATCGTGTTCGCTTTCTGTGCGCTCCTCTGGACCATGAAGGCAATTAATCTCCACAAGTGCCTTGACACATTGTGTTTGCAACTTACTTTAGAGACTATTCCACGCTCTATCAGATCCTTGTTACATTGTGTTCCAGCTGTATTCAAAGATCTAATCGCTTTCTAACCAGTAATATGGCTCCACAAACTTTTTTTTTTTAGCACCACCATGAGGTTTGAGTATGAGGCTTTGGAATCTGAGCCTCAGAGTAATGATTCACATGAAAGACCCCCTCTCAAGAGTATTTGTAATCACTGCTTTACCTTTTCATCCAGTCAGATTTTTAATTTCTCATCAGTTTATGGATAATTACCTTCAAATAGTGCTGCTCTCACCTCCAGGCAAACTGGGGAACCTCTCCTGTGGGTCAGTGGCTCGTCATCAGGTTTTTGACCAGGCAGGCGTCTGTCTGCGGTCTTTCTCTCTGTCAGAGTGTGTTTAGGAGTGTGCCACATAAGTTTGCTCTGGCAGTTCACAGCACGCTGAAAACATAAATCCAGACAGGCTGTCTTTGAACTGTTGAAGCCTTGGATGAAATGGCCACTCTGATTGTTTGCTTAACCAATAGGAACCACTTCTGGTGTTTCTTTTACTCTAATGAGGCTTGTTGAGCATCGAGTCCAGAGCCTGCATGGGCAAAACTGTAGAGAAAACTGGATCAAATATGAAGGCAATGAGTACGCTGTAGCAAACAGTTGTAGATACTACATCTACAGTTATGTTCAACATTCATAAAGGGCATGAATTTTATATCAGCTGTATTAAGCTTTTAGACTTAATATAAAAAGCATTTGAACGCACATGTCCACCATTTTTAAAGGCAGGAATAATTTCCCAAACCAATTGCCTCAAAAGAATCAATAACTGCAACGTATAAAAACAAATGAAGTTACATTGTACCAAAAATAACTTCAAAGATTTTGTTTAGTTGTACATAAACTAAATAGCAAAGACATCTTGACATTATAAGTTATATGCAAATTAGCTATTTGATCAAGACTTTTTCATGGTAAATATTCCTAAACTGATCTGAAGAGTTATTCTCAGTAAACTTCTTTGTTTTTGCCTCCATCACCACTAACAGCATTATGTTTGTTAACCAGAGGGAGAGCTGCCAAGTGTGCTACATAGCAGCGTTCAATCGATTACAATCATTTTTATAACCATAGAATTTTGTTCACAAATTTGAATCTTGACATTTCTATAACTCACACGTTATAGAGTTATAGCGTGTGAGTAACTCTATAACGTGTGAGTTATAGAGTTACTCTGTAACTAACTTGTTAGTTATAGAGTTACTCACACGTTAACGTGTTGTGGATGTTTAGTGGATGCAAAACATCCACAGTACTATTAGGAAAAAAATTGCTTTTGCGAGCTGTAGAGAAAAAAAAATTTTTATGGCCATCAGCAAAGTCCTGGTAAACGTCTACCCAGCTTTTAAATGCATTGTTCAAATTTTTAATAGAGTTGAGGTTTTGTTCAGTCCCATAACTTAGTACATCACCACTAACATCATTATGTTTGTTATCCATTGCAAAACCAGTTTGGTCAGCATCTTAGAAATTACTTTGCTGACCTTGAACATGGATAATTCTTTGGTTCCTCTTGGTTGTCCAAACCAATTTGCTTTCTTTGGAGGACAACGATTTGGGTCAGACGGTTGAAACTTGGACCCAGTTAGTTCTTCAAAAGAACAATGCTTTAAAACAGGCATCAAAACTGTTTTTGAAGGTTTCTTGGTTTCTCCAAAGACTTAAGCTGAATCCTTCTGAAAGTTTATAGACTATCCTTCAAAGTTGGGCTGATTCCAGAAACCACCCGATTTACATACAGTAAGTCATGCTATTTATCCTAGAAGACGGTGCAAATATCTGACTAAAATTATGACCTATTGAACCTATTGAAACTGTAGTTTCTATTGAAACTGTAGTTTCTCTCTAACTTGCATAAGGCCATTTACTCAGGTAATAACAGGGTTAGGACGTGTGTGTGTCATTTACTGTAACTTAGCCACATTTGAAATAAAATTTAGTAAAGTTTTCATTTTGTGCAAAGTGAATTTTATAATTGTAGGTTGCAAAAACAAACACACACCCACACACACGCAGGTTTCAAAAATCCCAGTGAAATGGCCCTGCTTGTTGCTGTTTGCTCCCTTTTTGTTTCTTGAAGACATCAGACCGAAGATGCTTTGATTAGTTTACACACTGATCCCTTTCATGGATTAGAAAAACAACCCAAGCGCCACACCGTTCAATAACGGCTCAATACTAAATTCGAGCTCTTGCCTTCCAAGCGCACCCTGTCATCCATGTTGAATGGCAGCAACGATGTGAAATTAATGCGATGTGGGATTCCTGACAGCCACATAGAAAAATAATGAGCAGCCATCTGTCAGTAATCACCAGCAGGTTGGTACAGATGTGCCACTGAATACTCAGTGACTACAGTACAGGAAGGGTCTTGTATCTATCTGCAGAGCAGTGTAGAATACAAGGGTTTTTTTCTATTGAAATCTTGTCCTGAGAAGTCGTTTGATTGGTTTTGGAGAAAACGAGAAGGGATCAGAAACAGGTGAGCATGTGTTGCACTGGACTGCAGACTAAACGAGGGAAATTAAAAACTGAATGCCTTATTTTTCTTCTAATAGTCACATTTTTGTTTAGAGATGAAATGATAAGACCAAGGAATGTAGGTCTCTGTTGTCACCAAGGTGATGCCAAATTATTGCAGTGGATTACCTTGGAATAGATGATTTGAACTTCAACCTCCACTCTGCTGTCAGATGCAGCTGAACCTTTGAAGAAAAAAGCTTTTAACTTGTCAGCAAAACATTTTTTTCTGCACAACTTTTAGTTTGTCTTCAACCTGGATACGATAGCATGAGTGTTAGTTTAAAGTACTTAGCAGCTCATCGTGGCCTTTGACTTTGCCGTGCCCTCACCATTCCATTCTTATGACCTCAAACCACTTTCCCAGTAGGAGGAAACTACGGGGCCTTTTCCCATTTTGTCATGCTTTGAGCACAAACTTCAAAACATTTTATGTGGATTCTGTGATAAAAATACAGATGTTCTGTGATGGCCTTAAAGGTTTGTTAGAGAGCACTATGGAGACCAATAAACTCAGAAGAATCAATTTAAAGAGGAGTTTTGTTGCAAAACTAAATTCCACAAAATAGTTCAGATGTCCACTGTAACTAATAGAGAAACTTTTGGAAACTGACAACCTTTAAATAACATACTTTTCATTTAGGCTACATTTCTGTATTAAATAAGTTTTTTTTATTGGTTTGTTGTAAGGCTGCACAGTGGCGCAGTTGGTAGAGCTGTTGCCTTGCAGCAAGAAGGTTCTGGGTTAGATTCCCAGCCCGGGGTCTTTCTGCACGGAGTTTGCATGTTCTCCCTGTGCATGGTGGGTTCTCTCCGGGTTCTCCGGCTTCCTCCCACAGTCCAAAAACATGACTGTCAGGTTGATTGGCCTCTCCAAATTGTCCCTAGGTGTGAGTGTGTGAGTGCCTGGTTGTTTGTCCTGTGTGTCTCTGTGTTGCCCTGCGACAGACTGGTGACCTGTCCAGGTGACCCCCACCTCAGAAGAGGCAGCAGCTCCTCCTGACCCCATTAAGGGACAAGGTGAACAGAAGATGGATGGATGGATGGATGGATGTTCCACTAGCTTCTCCAAGGCGGCCATGTTTGTCCCGTGGTCGCCGAGGGTCCTCTGTCCCGGATTCTCCCGTGGCCTCCTCCCTCCGTCTTTCCAAGTCCGCCGCTCTCCTCTGGACCTGGTTCTGGTTCCGACCAGAACTGCTCGGTTCTAATGGACCTCCTGGTTCTGGAGGCAGAAATACGATCAACTGATAAAAATTAAAATCCAAAGTTTGATGAGGAAAGTTCGGCCTTGCAGTTTTCTTACCGGTTCCGGTCCGGTTCTGGTTCGATGTGACCGGCCCGGTTTTATTCCTTGATGAAGAATTTGTGTCTGCAGAACCGGCCCAGATCCGGTCCAGTCTGACCCGAACCTTAATCACCTGGTTATTTTTACTGGTTTCATAAACGGAACCATCCGAACCAGCAGAAGTTCTGATGCGGTCTCACATTATCTCCACCTGTCCACCTGCAGCCCGTTCTGGGCCGGAACCGGGACTCCTGAGGAAAGTCCGGAAGGCCCGATCAGCGTTCAGCGAGCAGCAGCTGACCCAGCTGGAGAAGAGCTTCCAGAACCGGAAGTACCTGAGCGTCCAGGACCGGATGGAGCTCGCGGCGTCCCTGCAGCTTAGCGACACGCAGGTCAAGACCTGGTACCAGAACCGCAGGTAAGCCGGGTCAGAACCGATCTGACCCAGTTCCAGCAGGAAGTGTAACTAAAAATCAGCTGTCAGTCTCATACCTTGTTTGGAAATGGGACCATTGCACTTTTACTGTTCCAGTAAAGCCAGAATTAATATTAAATACAGACTTTATGCTATTCTGATTTAGTAATGTAATTAGATTAGTTGTGCTACCACCCCACGCCACTAGAGGCAGCAGCAGCCCGAAAAGATGCGACTAAGCAGCAGATTTAGAAATACACAGAAAGCTACAGAATTAGTTAGAAACTGTGAGCTGCGCTGAAGGAAATAAAAGAGAGAAATTTAAATACGTGGCGAGAGTGAAACTCCTTCTTAAACATAAATAAGGTCAGAGACTGACCGGTCCGTCCCGCCCCTTCCTGTTTGCTGCAGCCAGGTGGACTTTACTGAACCTGGAATTTTTAGAGTACAACCGGAAGTTCTGCTGGGTCAGAACCGGAAGTTCTCCGCGATGTGTCCTTACCGTATTTCAGTCCCGGTCGGATTCTGGATCCATCGGAACCGACTGGCACGTCGATAGGCGTCTCTCAGCGGTTCCGCTGGAGAACTACGGGCACCGTGAAGGTTCAAACAACACGTTTCAGATAAACTGTCAGACTTTTCTCACATTTTTGCAAATGTGCAGCGTCACACACACACACACACACACACACACACACCCAACACACACACACACACACCACCCCCCCAACCTCCCCCCCCCCCCCACACACCCACACACACACCCCCCCCCCCCCACACACACACACCCCCCCCCCCAACACACACACACACCCACACACACACACACACACACACACACACACACACACACACACCGTATTTCGGGCCGATAGACATAAAGTCATAAATATTCATAGATATTAGATTACACTCAGTATAACCTGCAGCTGGGTGGGGGAACCGTTCCCTGTGTTAAACTGGGGGGAACCGGTTCTGACTGCATTTCTGTTTCAGAACCAAGTGGAAGCGCCAGGCCACTTCCGGTTTGGACCTGCTGGCTGCGGCTGGCCCGGAGCTCCTCCCGTGTCCTCTGACCCCTCTGGCCCCGCCCACAACGGAGACCACGCCCATCTACCTTTGGTCCTGCGTCAGTTTCAGAACCTGAGCCAGTCTCTGAAACCGGACCGGGCGGCCTGGACGCCGTGACGTCACCGCAGCGTCCTTCCGTTTCCATGGAGCCAGTGGGCGTGGTTCTGGAGCTGCAGCAGTTCCGTCAGGTCAAAGGTGAAAGAAAGCTGCTTTCTGATTGGACAGAAGCAGAACCAGAGGATCTGCAGCCTGAAGGTCCAAAAGGTTCTGTGCTGAAGCTCTGGGTTTGTTCTGGTTCTGTAGAACCAAACGGACCATCAGAACTCCTGGACCAAACCGCCGGGAGGCCCAGTTCTGATCCGGGTCTGAAATGTGTCTGATGCAGAAATAAAATCCTGAAACTTTTTTCTGTTTTTTATTTGATTGTAAATAAAATTTGTCCGATCAAAGATGTTCTGTGTCAGGATGTCTCACTCTGACGATAAACCCAGTCTGCTGGTCCGGGTCCAGCCTGACAGAACCAGAGTGATTCTGGGGGTTAGGACCGAGACGGTTCCGTTTAGAACCACCTTCATCATCAGTCCTCCTCTTCCTCAGTGACCTTCCTCTTCCTCTTCTTCTTGGCCCCGCCTCCCTCCAAGCCGCTGGAGAACTCTGACCGGATCAGAACCGCCTCCTTGTGACCCGGATGGAGCCTGACGGAGGAAGACCAGAACCAGAGGAAGTGGGTTTCCACAGTAACAGCAGCAGGGAACTATGGGTAATGTAGTATCAATGTAGGACCGGCCACTCACCGTTTCCTCCCCGGGTTCTGGTTCTGGTTCTTCCTCGGGCTTCCTGCCCGTTTCCCGGCCTGGTTCTGGTTCCTGCTACGGACCGAGCGGCCCCTGGGGGCCGGGCCGGGGCTCAGGCCCTGCGGAGCGTCTCTCAGGCCGAAGCTCTTGGCGGCGTGACCCAGGTGGAGGCGCCGCAGGTGGAACACCTGCTTCAGGTGGGCGGGGTAGGTGGTGTAGGCCCGCAGGAAGGACTGCAGCGCTGCAGCACGGCGACACGTCAGCCAATCACAGCGCAGCACCAACATATCCAGCGGGTCACGTGACCAGCGTACCTTTCTTAGCCGCCAGCACCCAGCGGGCGTCAGAGTGAACGAAATCCTCCAGCTGCGTCTGCAGGACGGTGGCGCGCTCCCTGATGTCCTGCTGCAGCGCCTGGGGCGACGTCTGGGGACACACGGCACCGTCAGAGGTCAGCTCCGCCCACTGAGGTCAGAGGTCAGGCTGAACTCAAAGGTTCCACCCACCTGGCTGTGGTATTTCCCACGCCCCTTGAAGGCATCGTCCTTCATCAGACAGGATAGAACGTCCTGCAGCTTCATCTCTGAGACACTGCAACCAGTTAGAACCAGTTAGAACCAGTAAAAAACAGTCAGAACCAGTCAGAACCAGTTAGAACCAGTCAAAACCAGTCAGAACCAGTAAAAACCAGTCAGAACCAGTTAGAACCAGTCAAAACCAGTCAGAACCAGTAAAAACCAGTAAAAACCAGTTAGAACCAGTCAAAACCAGTCAGAACCAGTAAAAACCAGTCAGAACCAGTTAGAACCAGTCAAAACCAGTCAGAACCAGTCAGAACCAGTCAGAACCAGTCAGAACCAGTCAGAACCAGTAAAAACCGGTCAGAACCAGTTAGAACCAGTCAAAACCAGTTAGAACCAGTCAGAACCAGTCAGAACCAGTCAGAACCAGTCAGAACCAGTAAAAACCAGTCAGAACCAGTCAGAACCAGTACCAGTGATACCGTGATGCTGGTACCCGATGTGTTTCTGATGGTGCTGGTCAGTGATTGGCTGACTGCCCACCTGATGCCGTGATTGGCCAGCTCCGTGATGAAGGCGGCCTCTGCAGGAGTGAGGAAGAGGAGGCCGTTTCCTCTTCCTCCGATCCGAGCCGTGCGGCCGACTCGGTGGACGTACTCGGCCGCTGACGACGGGGGAGTGTACTGGAACACAGAGGGAACGGACCCGTGACCCGGTTCTGGTTCTGGTGAGTTTCCATCCTGACTGAGGGTTTACCTGAACGATCCAGGTGACTTGAGGAAGGTCCAGCCCTCTGGCGGCGACGTCCTGGAAGAGAAGAGTCACAGAGTTCTGCCCGACCCGACCGATTTCAGAACCGTTCCATGTTTTCAGAGGAACCCTGAACACTGGCAGCCTGACTGCCCCCCCCAGTGGCGCCCAGTGGCGCCCAGTGGCCCCTCCCACGCCCCCCCCCCACGGCCCCCCCTCCTCACCGTACACAGCAGGACTCCAGTGGCGGAGGCGGAGAACCGGTGGAAAACCTGGCAGCGTTCCTGCGGAGGAGACGCAGCCTCAGAGGCGCTGATGGAGATGAAAACTGTGGCCAGCAGGGGGCGGTCTTACCTCCTGTTTCATGTTGCCGTGGAGACGCAGGAAGCTGAGCCGGGTCAGGACGGAGCTGAAGAGCAGGTGCAGGAATTCGACGGCTTCGCAGCTCGACACGAAAACGATGATCTTGTTGCTGTGAGAGAACTGAGAGTGGCGGGCGGTCAGGTCTCCATGGCAACCAGGTGCAGAGAAGCAGCGGTTGCCATGGAGACCACCTTGCACTGGTCCAGGATGAAGGCGGCCAGACAGACCAGCCGGACCTTACTGGGAACCAGAACCACAAACTGCTGCAGCGCCTCGGGGACAGCGAAGCTCTCCGATTGGCCGGGCGGGTCAGAGGGGGCGGGTCCAGAAACACTGATGCTGATTGGATCCCGCAAACAGACGTCCGCCAGGCGCGTCACACCTGCGGCACAGGAGCGGTCAGCGGACACGGCGGGCCGCGGCCTGCGGGGGCAGCGGCGAGCCGCCTCACCTGGACTCAGCGTGGCCGACAGCAGCACGTTCTGCCGGGTCGGCCCGGTTCCGTTCAGCCCGTTCAGGATCACCGTCAGCTCCCGGTCGAAGCCCAGGTCCAGGATCCTGGAGGCCAGAGGAGGGGTTAGACCAGAACCGCCGGTTCTGGACCCGGCGACCCGGTCCGACCCACCTGTCTGCCTCGTCCAGAACCAGCCATCGCACGGCGCCGAGCGCCAAGCTGAGTGTGTTCTGGACATGATCGGCCAGCCGGCCCGGCGTCGACACCACCACGTTCATCCCCTTACGGATCCTGGAGACCAGAACCAGCAGAACCATCAGAACCTCGGTACAGCAGGCACCGACCCGCTAACGGCCAGAACCAGCCGGAGGTTCTGATGGACCAGACCGGACCTGGCCTTCTCTGCTTTCTTCTTCTCTCCTCCCATCAGAACGCCAGGAACGATCCAGGTGAACGGCTGCGGACAGAACCAGAACCAGACATGTCAGAACCATCGGGTCTCCGGCTCAGAACCAGAGCTGGGATCACTTCACATAGGAACCAGAACCAGAACCAGAGGATCTCTGTCTGCAGCAGATCAGAACCCAGTGCTGCTCCTTCTCAGTAACCGGGTTCTGGTTCTGGTACCTTGAGCAGCTTCTGGAAGGTGTTGTAGGTCTGCAGGGCGAGCTGGAACAGAGCAAAGGCCAGTCAGAGGTCCGATCAGATCACCGGAACCGGCAGAGAAGGCGGAACCAACCTCCCGGGTCGGAACCACGACGAGCGCCAGCGGGCCGTCCGACCTGCTGACCTTTGGCTCGAAGGCCTGCAGGCGCTGGACCAGCGGGACGGCGTAGGACAGCGTCTTCCCTGAGACAGAGGGGACCGTCAGGTTCTGCAGAACCACAGGACCGGTTCCGCTGGGAGGTTCTGCTCTCACCTGAACCCGTCTGGGACCGGACCGCCGCGTCTCGTCCGGACAGGAGAGCCGGGATGGTCTGCTGCTGAACGCTGCACACACACACACAGGTCAGAGGTCAGAGGTCAGACGGCCCACAGGGCCGCCTGGTTCCGGTCCGGTCCGACCCACCTGGTCAGTCTGGAGACGTTCAGAACCTTGTTGAGCGTCGCCACCTGCAGGAAGCAGACAGCCAATCAGAACTCTTCTACGACATCACTGGTTGCTACGGTAACGCCTCGACCCAGTTTGAGTCAGACAGAAACACAGACGACACCGTGTGCAGGTCCGATCAGAACCAGTCCTGAACGGGTCTGCAGCGGTTCTTTCAGGTCAAAGGTCAAAGGACCCTGCTCTCTGATTGGACAGAAGCCTGCAGGTCCTCCAGCAGGGGGAGACACAGCGCTCCAATCAAACGCGTTTAGGGCGGAGCTTCCCCAGCAAACCGGCCAATCAGAGCCGAAGAACGCGGAGGCGTGTTACCAGGTGGGGGTGCAGGTGGAGGTCTGAGAAGAAGTCGGAGGTGAAAACCTTCTCCTTCCGCTGGGCGACGGCCGGACTGAGGGGGGAAACAGGAAGTCAGGCGGCCAATCAGCAGCAGCCGAGTCGGGCCAATGGGAGCGGAGCGTACCTGAGGATCTCTGGGATCTCTGGGTTGTGTCTGAACAGAGAGGAAGTCTTGATGCTGCCACTTCCTCCTTCTCTCACATCCTCCTTCCTCCTCTTCTTCTTCTCTGGTGCGCCGTGGGTCAGCTCAGGGGGCGGGGCCTAAACAGCACGCCTTGTTTTAATACCACAGAAGAAGAAAAGAGCCTAATGTCAGAGAGAGGACCACCTGCAGGGGAGCCTCTTCATCATCCTCCTCTTCCTCTGGGGAGGTGAAGCTCGTCTTCTTCTTTGGTTTCTGCTTCTTCTGTAGAAACATCAGTTTAACAGAACTGGGCAGGTACTGGACCAGAACCTCCCCACAGACCGGACCCCTGCTGGACCGACTGAGACCAGAACCAATCAGAACCAACTGACCGACTTAAAGACTTTCAGAATAAACATGGCCGTCATCAGAACCACAGCAGTTCGTTTCTGGTTGGATCTGGACGGGTTCTCCTGTTGGACCAACAACCACCCATTTTCAGGTTCTGGGTTCCGTTGGTTCTGATTGGTCTGGGTTCCGTTGGTTCTGATTGGTCTGGGTTCCGTTGGTTCTGATTGGTCTGGGTTCCGTTGGTTCTGCTAGTTGTAACTCACTGAGGTCCATTTCTTGTGTTTCGCCCATTTCCTGCTGCAGGGAAGTGATGATGATGACGCTGGTGACGATGAAGGAACACTGCAGATGTTCAGACACAGCTGCTGCTCTGCTGATGACGTCATCTACGTACCTGTATGACAGAGAACAGGTGAGTCCTCGCTGTACAGAGCCAAACAGAGCACGTGAAGAAGAATCCGGTTGGACCAGACTTCATGTAAAAACCGTCAGATTTCAACTCAAACTGTTTCCTTTAAACCAAGATCTCCCGTGTGACGTCAGCGGATCAATCTACCTCTAACCGACACGAGAACCAGGTGTTCACGGATCAACTGCAGGTGTCGGAGCTCGAGCCGGACCCGGTCTAAAGAACCCTTAAACTGCAGCTCCTCTCTTCACTGCACAGGAAATATCCGCCATCTTTAACAATGACCTACACGCGCTTGTTGACCTTCGGTCTGTCAAAGTGTGGATTACAATAAAAACAAATGAAACAGAAACAAATCCTCACCAAGAAAACTGTGCGATACACAATATAACACGTGGGAGCCTCTTCCTGCTACGTCACGGAGGCCCCGCCTTCTGAAAGGTTGCCCTCAGTGGGTCTGCTCTTTAACGGTCCGCCGCCTCGTTGTGTCGCTGACTGTGCTGGGAGGGAGGAGTTTATGCTGAAATCAGGACGAGCCTGCGGGAAGAATCAGAGATTATTGAGATATTATAGCTCAGAACTGGTCGCTGTTGATACTATTGATCACTTCCTGTCTTTAACCGGAGACAGAGACACGCCCATGCTCTGTTTCCCTCCCAGTAGATTTGGTTCTGATTGGTTCTGATGAAACTGGCCCTGACGGTTCTGTTGAACCCGACGTTGGACAGGAACCAGGGCAGACCCAGAATGGTCAGAATTTCTAACCATCACTAGGTCAGAACCTTTCATTAAACACAAATTATTTTGGATCCTCATCTTGCAAAGCTGATGGAATCAGAACCAAAACCGGAACCAGAACCAGAATCAGAACTGGAACCAGAAGTCAGCAGAACAACAATAATTTTATTAAAAATCAAACAACTTATAACATCAAATTCCTTCATTCTGCTCTAGAAAGTCCAGGTAAACTCAGGTGTCCTCAGCTCAGTCCAGGTGCGTCCAGCTGCTTGTCCAGCTGCTTGTCCAGGTCCGTCCAGCTGCTTGTCCAGGTCCGTCCAGCTGCTTGTCCAGCTGCTTGTCCAGCTGCTTGTCCAGCTGCGTCCAGCTGCTTGTCCAGCTGCTTGTCCAGCTGCGTCCAGGTTCAGTTGGTGTAGAGGCGGCTCTCCAGAGACTCCAGCACAGTGTTTGGGTCCTGGTCGGCGTCCAGGTGAATAGCATCTGGATAAATAGTCTGGACAGAGACACAGATTGTTCTGGTGGTTCTGATCCGGATCCATGTTCCGGGTCGGCAAATGAAAGCTGTTGCCATGGTTACCTGCAGGCCTTCACAGTTGAACCTGAACTGTCTCAGCCTCTGTGTCACCGCCCCGCTGCTGTCGTACGGAGCCGTCCGGAGCCGGTCCTGGACCTCAGAGCTGGGGGCCGGTTGGGTCACGGCGTGGTACCTGCAGGCCCAAACGCAACCGTGAGCTGGTACCTGCACGACGTGGCCCGGGTTCTGGCCCGGCTGGACCGGGCCACTAACCTCTCGCCGCTGACGGGGTCGGTTCCTCTGAGGGAGAGCCGCTGCATGCAGACGTCACTGCTGGCCTCCAGGAAGAAGACTCTGAGGAAGAGGAGGAGCAGGTGACAGAAGCAGAACTATGGGTTCTGGTTCTGGTTCTGGTTCACTACCTGTTGGGCTGGTACTGGGACTCGTGTAGGCTCTTGGCCTGCTGTATGTCGCAGGGGAAGCCGTGCAGGACCCACCCTCTGCAGCTGCAGTCCACCCGGCTCAGACGGGCCTCCAGAACCGGCATCAGCAGGGAGTCTGGGACTGAACACAGGTGATCAAAACCCAGCCCGTCCAGAACCACAGAACTGAGAGACGGTTCTGACCTTACCTGGGCGGCCGACATCCATGTAGGGCTGAATCTGAGCTCCCACAGCGGAACCGTCAGAGACCACCGACCGGAGCAGGCCGCCGCAGCTCACTGGAGGCAGACCGGACCGGGTCAGAACCGGGTCAAGATCAGGTCAAGACTAAGTCAGAACCAGGTCAAGACCTGGTCAGAACCGGGTCAGAACCATCCTGCGTTTACCATCCACCAGTTTGTACTTCTCAGATAGCAGCCGGGCCAGGTGGCTCTTTCCGGACCCCGACGGGCCCACCAGAACTATTCGTGGAGTTCTGAAGTGACGTCGGGTCTGGACGAAGGTCAGAGCTGAGGGACCAGCAGAGACAGACGTCGGGTTCAGTTTGGGTCGGATCAGAACTCTGAGGGGAATCTCAACTGATCACATGACTGGCAGAAGGAAACAGACAGGAAGTAGGAAGGAGGTAACAGGAAGTAGGAAGGAGGCAACAGGAAGTAGGAAGGAGGCAACAGAAAGTAGGAAGGAGGCAACAGGAAGTAGAACGGCGGCAACAGGTAGTAGGAAGGAGGCAACAGGAAGTAGGCAACAGGAAGTAGGAAGGAAGCAACAGGAAGTAGAACGGAGGCAACAGGAAGTAGAACGGAGACAACAGGAAGTAGGAAGGAGGCAACAGGAAGTAGAATGGCGGCAACAGGAAGTAGGAGGTAGACAACAGGAAGTAGGAAGTGGGCAACAGGAAGTAGGAGGTAGACAACAGGAAGTAGGAAGTGGGCAACAGGAAGTAGAATGGCGGCAACAGGAAGTAGAACGGCGGCAACAGGAAGTAGAACGGCGGCAACAGGTAGTAGGAAGGAGGCAACAGGAAGTAGGAAGGAGGCAACAGGAAGTAGAACGGAGGCAACAGGAAGTAGAACGGAGGCAACAGGAAGTAGAATGGCGGCAACAGGAAGTAGAACAGAGGCAACAGGAAGTAGGAGGTAGACAACAGGAAGTAGGAAGTGGGCAACAGGAAGTGGGCCGATTGTTGCTTTGATGTTTGTATGTTCTGCTGTGGCCATGTGATCAGGCTCCGCCCCCTCCGTCGGCTCTACCTTGCTGCTGGACGTCAGCAGGAGGCTGGTCTGCGTTGAAGACCTTCAGGACGTGCTGATAGGCCGATTTCAGAGCTGGGACTTCACAGCGGTAGCGCTGCACCTCGGCCAATAGCTGCTCGTCAGACAGGCCCCGCCCCCTCTCCAGGCGCCGTCTGATGGTGTCGTTCTCCGGCTGGACGAAGAGCTGATGGTAGACGTCTGGAGACAGGAAGTGACGCTGAGCAGGTTCTGATGTCCTGTGACGAGGCCGGACAGAGCCGGACTCACCTCCAGTGACGGGGTCGGTGAGCTTGCCGTGGTTCCGCTGCAGCAGAACTTCCTCTGGAGCGTCCAGCATCACTGCCAACACAGCAGAACCTTTCGGATCAGCTGCAGGTCCGACGGGACCGGCTGGGAGGCCTTATCGGTTCTTACCAACGTGTTCTGGGATGATTCCGGCCCGCTGGAGCTGCAGAACCTGGACACGGGTCTGAGGGATCCCAACCAGCACCCAGCCCTGGAACGGCCAACAGAACCTACTGACGCTGAATGGTTCTAACAGAACCTCGGTGGTTCTGTTAGAACCAGCTGGAAACGCTGAGGAAAATGCTGGCTAAGGTTCTGTTACTGAGTCTGGATCAGAACCAGGGAGCTTCTAGCTTCATTCAGTATATCTCCATCAAGTCCAACCAGAACCTGGGACCATCATTTCCTGGTTCTGACCCGACAGTACCAGAACCTCTGGAGCTCCCAGAGCCCATCCAGTCCAGATCAGTGTGACCTGATGCTTTAGCTCCGGTCCGGTCCGGTCCGGTTGTGTCAGTGAGTCCTCAGAACTGCCTGTCAGGTTCAGGAAGAACCACTGACAGCTGGAGTTCACCTGCACTGTGACGACCTACAGAACCAGAACCAGAACCGGCTCACCAGCAGCCTCTGAGCTGCACGTTTCTGAAAAGCTGCAGGTCTCAGTCCAAACTTTAGCGTCACCTGAGACAGACAGGTGAGCAGACAGACAGACAGGTGAGCAGACAGACAGACAGGTGAGCAGACAGACAGGTGCCAGCAGCAGCGTTGTCGTCCTGATTGAAGCTGCTTCTCATCGTCTGTTCAGAACAGATAAAGAGTCACTCAGAGTTTAGCCTGGAGGCAAAAACAGCTATTAGCAAATCAAAGAACCCAGACACACACTCACTCACACACACACCCTCACTCACTCACTCACACACACACTCACACACACCCTCACTCACTCACTCGCTCACGGAGAGGACAGTACTGTGTTGGTAGAACCGCGGCTCCACCAGTCAACAGGACCGGTGGCGGCTTTCCGTCACATGACAACAGACAACATGAGGGTGGATAAAGGGAAAAATCAAGTCTCCAGCATTACTATCCTATAGTTTGGAAATTAATCTGAAACAATAGCAGATCATTTTTTAAGTTAACCTGGAAAAAATGAAACAAAAACCTGAGATTTTATTAAAATGCTTTTTTTTGGTTATTTTTTATTGTGCCTTACCTGAAACCCCTCATTGTTAAAACTAGTTAAAACTCACTGTTTTAACTGTAACTTTAAGACTGGAAGCTCCTCCTTTTTATTTCTTCTTCTGTGGTATTGTCTTTAAATTGTTTGCGCCCTCTAGCCCTGTTGTCATGTCCTGCTGGAGAGATGTGCTGTTTGTTTTTCATCTAAATACATGCAGTTTATTTATAGATCTAGTGAATTAATCACCATTGTAATAAATTAATCCATTCTGTAATGTAAATATTTAAGTGAACCTACGATCGCAAAATAGCAGGAATTATCTTTAGTTTTGTGTAGCACTTGGAGCGGCGGCCATAACGCGGGTGTTTTCTTGTTTGTTGTTCTCGTCAGAATAAATCAAGAAACAATGAAACCAGCACAACGCAGAAAGAACGCAGTTACATCTGCAGAGACATTCTAGCTTTGTGTCCATGTGAGCAACAAGATCTTTATCACACTGACATGCTAACAGTGAACTCAGGCAGCTAACACGCTAACAGTGAACTCAGCCAACTAACATGCTAACAGTGAACTCAGCCAACTAACATGCTAACAGTGAACTCAGCCAACTAACACGCTAACGGTGAACTCAGGCAGCTAACACGCTAACAGTGAACTCAGCCAACTAACATGCTAACAGTGAACTCAGCCAACTAACATGCTAACAGTGAATTCAGCCAACTAACATGCTAACAGTGAACTCAGCCAACTAACACGCTAACAGTGAACTCAGCCAACTAACACGCTAACGGTGAACTCAGGCAGCTAACACGCTAACAGTGAACTCAGCCAACTAACACGCTAACAGTGAATTCAGCCAACTAACACGCTAACGGTGAACTCAGGCAGCTAACACGATAACGGTAAACTCAGCCAGTTAACTCAACCAGCTAACACGCTAACGGTGAACTCAACCAGCTAACACGCTAACGGTGGACTCAGGCAACTAACACGCTAACAGTGAACTCAGCCAACTAACACGCTAACGGTGAACTCAGGCAGCTAACACGCTAACGGTGAACTCAGGCAGCTAACACGATAACGGTAAACTCAGCCAGTTAACTCAACCAGCTAACACGCTAACGGTGAACTCAACCAGCTAACACGCTAACGGTGAACTCAGGCAGCTAACAAGTTAACGGTAAACTCAGGCAGCTAACACGCTAACGGTGGACTCAGCCAGCTAACATGGTAATGGTGAACTACGCTTCCCATTGTTGGGACCAGGATGGGAGGAAATTTATGTCAATCTTAAAGCTTTGCTGAGCATCAGCTAGCTGCCACCTGAATGCACCTGCTGCGCACTTTGCCGCTGTTCGCCACAAACCAGGCAGCAGCTCAGGAGGAGAAACGCCAATAAATGTCGGCTACCGTTAGTTACGTTAGTTAACGTTGAAAACATTTTCATCAATAAGGGACATCCACCAGATGAAAACGTGAAAGTGGACATATCCGGAAAAAACAGGACATTTGGTCACCCTATGGTATGCTAATAGCTCTTAGCATTAATCAACATCTGATTGCTGCAAGCGAGAGCGCTTGGAGCTAAATTGTGAAACATATCAAACCAGATGGAGAAATGGATCCATTAGGGCAGAACCCTGCAGAATCCTGGTTCTACTGGTTCTGCTGGGTCGTAGCATAACACAGCAGTTGAACCCGGTTCTCCTGGACTTACCTTGTGAAAGCAGTCCAACTCCTTCAGTCTCTGTTGCAGCTGCTGGACCAGAACCTCAGCAGAATCTTCCTGGACAGAAACATGCAGGTCATGTGACTCCATGTTGGAGCGCAGCTGAGGTGGAGGCATAAGAAGGGAGCGAGGAGACGGGGTGGTACCATCACGTAGACAAGACAAGAACTGGACCTGACCAGAACCCACAGACATGCTCTAGAACTTCAGGTTCTATACAACCAATCAGGAGCCAGAACCATTCTGGGTGCAGATTTATCCACATGAGGAGCCTCAGGAACCTCAGGTCTGGGGAACCAGGGTCTGGAGAACCAGGGTCTGGAGAACCAGGGTCTGGAGAACCAGGGTATGAAGAACCAGGGCCTGGGGAACCAGGGTCTATAGAACCACGGCCTGGAGAACCAGGGTCTGGAGAACCAGGGTCTGGAGAACCAGGGTCTGGAGAACCAGGGTCTGGAGAACCAGGGTATGAAGAACCAGGGTATGGAGAACCAGGGTCTGGGGAACCAGGGCCTGGAGAACCAGGGTCTATAGAACCAGGGTCTGGAGAACCAGGGTCTGGAGAACCAGGGTCTGGAGAACCAGGGTATGGAGAACCAGGGTCTGGGGAACCAGGGCCTGGAGAACCACGGCCTGGAGAACCAGGGTCTGGAGAACCAGGGTCCCTAGATCTCCAGGGTCTGGAGAACTATGGACCAGAACCAGGGCCGGGAGCCTAGAGGACCAGGATAAAACATACCTACTGATCACAGGAAGTAGGCGTGGCCTTCGATATAACTGGAGGAAGTGGGCGTGGCCTTTGATATAACAAGAAGTGGGCGTGGCCTTTGATATAACAAGAAGTGGGCGTGGCCTTCAATATAACTGGAGAGTGGGCGTGGTCTTCGATATAACTGGAGGAAGTGGGCGTGGCCTTTGATATAACATGAAGTGGGCGTGGCCTTCAATATAACGGGAAGTGGGCGTGGCCTCTGGTTCTTACCTCCTCACCGAGTCCCTTCAGCAAACTCTCTGAGGTCAGGTGAACGGCTGTCAGTTCATTACTCAGCATCTTCGCCTGGTAAACCACAGAAGAAGAGGAAGCAGTGAGACGAGCAGAAGATAGAGAGGAAGTGATGTCACGTGAACTGACCAGCGTGTGTTTGCCGACAGCAGGCGGGCCGAGCAGCAGCACCCTGGGACCTGAGCAGAGGAACACGGCCTGTGAGTGGAGCACCCTGGTGGACGGCTGACCCGGTCCTGGTTCTGCTGCCGTCTGGGTCCAACAGAACCGGACCAAACCAAACCGGACCGACCCTGTTGACACTCACTGTCCAGGCTGAGCCTCTGCAGGAAGGTGATGAGGTAGGAGATCGGATCGTCTGGCTGCTCCACCACCAGGCTGGTCACCATGCTCTGACACACACACACACACACACACACTCAGCAGGTGAGCGGCGGGCGGCCATTAGACATGAGAGCCTGCAGGTGGCGCTGTTACCTCCACCAGGTGGGACACGTTGTGTTTGTCTGCGTAAACGCTGATCTGAGGAGGAATCCTCAGCGGCTTCAGGGTCTCGTCCATCCCAGGTCAGTGAACGCAACACGGAACAAACCTGGTCAGTGAACGCACCATGGAGAGAACCTGAGAATCTGAGATAATAGCTTTAGCTTGAGGCCCCTGAGGGCCACGGTGGGGCTTTAACCTCAGGGTAAAGGTTAAAGGTCAGCGTCACATTCACCTCATCCTCATTCACCATTTACAGCCCCACTGGGCCAGAACCAGGTTCTGCTAATGCAGCTTACAGAACCAGTTTTCATTTTATTGGTCTGATGTAAAATCATAATTAACAGAAAACAGGTTTATAACGTATGAAATCATCCGCCTGTGAAATAATCTGATGACGGAGTTACAGAAATTTACTGACAGGAAGTTTACAGCCAGTCTCTTCACCACGGTAACGGCTGTTAAACTGCTGCCTCTGGTGATGATGGAGTAGAAAAAGTGGAGCATCTTCATTCAGAGGGTTCAGCAGTGTCTGCAACACTGTCCTCTACAGGAGCTCCTTCCTTCCCAACAGCATCAACAGCAACAATCTAATAATCCAGATTTATGATCCATAAAGGGAGATAATATCGAAATGTTCCGATCAGCCCAGTAACTCATGAACCAAATCATATTTAGAGAGACATGATGTAAAACAATCCGGAACCTGAGAGCAAACAGAACCGGAACCAGCTCCGTTCCGGGATCATGGATGTTAAACTGGGTTTGAGAAGTAAAGGTTTCCTTAAATTCGGCACCAAAGTACCGAACCCAGTCGGGTTTCCTCCGAACTGTGTTAGCTTTAACACTGTTTACCTCTGTGTTCTGCTTCCCCTTCTGGATTCTGGTTCTGATGCAAACAAAAACGGACGAACTTTCCTCTTCAGGTCTGGCAGTTGCTAAGACGCGTTGGCTTGTTGCTATGGAACGACGTCATTGGTAAACGTGCTGGAAGGGACTGGTTACCTAGCAACGGCTGCACTGACGACAGTGTTCCGCTTTACGGAGCAGAAACGGATCTGTTGTGGGCCTGGTTCTCCAACGGCTCTCTGGCTCGTTTAAAATGTACCGAGACACAAACACGGTCAGCAGGGGGCGCTACGAATCAGCAAAGACGTCACGATTTTAAAATAAAGTGCACAACAAAACATGAATAAATTCAACATACATGGAAACCATCAGGAGTGAAGCAACAGGCTAGTTTTAGCTAGGTTTGTTAGCACTAGCACAATAAGCTAACGGATCTATTAAGGTCTCTTAATGACCCTTCAGTTACGGATTATTGCCTTAGTTTTTAAGGAGTGACTGTTTCTTACATTTATTTTTGATTAATTTATTCTTCAACCATTTTCAAACTGTCTTATGTTCTTGTTTGGATGAACTAAACATAACATGAAGCTAATAGCTGCTAGCATGAGCCTCTATTATCCACCGCTGTAGTTTACCGTGTTGTCGCGATAAGTGAGTCACATCCAACGCCATTTCATTTAGTAAAAGGTGATCTATAAGAACGTTCTTTACTAGTACAAGCTGAGGAGAAACTTCCTCTAGGGCCAGAATAAATGCTGTCCAGATGTTCTCTGGTTTCCCATCGTTCTTTGGTCTCTCCATCCATCCGCTCATCCATCCGTTCATCATGTCATTAAACTATTCAACTCTCCATGTTTGTCCTGTTTTACTGTCAGAAAGCTTCTTTCCCTGAACGCCCTGCTGCCCAAACACTGAACTTCCTCTCCACAACTTTTTCTTTCTTCGGTCAAGTTTCTGAACATTTGAGAGTTTATTGATCTATTCATCGTTGGCTGAACTTACCTTGATTTCCAGTCTGAGTGTGAGGCTGCTGCTGCTGTATGTAAATGACTGAGATGACAATAAAGCTCCAGTTGACTTTATTCTTCAAGGCGGAAACAAAAAATCACAGATCAATCAGTCAATAAAAAGCACCTGATCACTGATTGGTTGATCGTAAACCTGAGAGAATCTGCAGAGTGGATCACCGGATGAGAAACCGTCTGACCCAAACTGATTTTATCTCAGCGTCTCATTAATCTGGCTGAACCCCTCCTGCTCCTCTTCCTCCATCAGAACTCGGGCAGCGACTCGTTGTAGTCCATGATGCTGAGCTCGTCTCTCCGCTGGCGGACGCTGAGCTCCAGGGCTGCAGCTGGAGCAGGACGCTCCATGTGAGGACTCCCAGTGAGGAGGGTGGCTTCCTCCACCTCCTGACCCAGAGGAGGGCTCTCTGCCGGGACCTCCTCTTCCTGCTCCTCCTCCTCTTCCTCCTGGCTCTGGTTGTTCGGCCCAAACAGCCGCCGCGCTCGCTGCTCCAGGAAAGATCCGACGGCCAGCGGGGAGTCGAGGGGCGAGGCGGAGGAGAGGGCCTCCACAGCACCGTTTATGATTCCCACAGCAGAAGAAGATGAGGGGCGGGGCTTGTAGCCATCCTGAGTGGAGGGGCTGTTTCTGATTGGCCAGAGAGACAGACACAGATGACATCAGCAGACCTGCGGCCGGAGCTTCATGCTGGGTTCAGAGCTGAAGGCCTTACCTGCTGCCGGCATCCAGAGCCGGGCTGTGTGTGCACGTGTCACTTCCTGTGCGAGTGTCCAGGTGAACCTGGCTGTACAGGTGGAGCATCTCCGTCTGCAGCGTTTGGCTGACTCTCCTCAGGGCCACACATCGACTCTCTGAGGCCGACAGCTCCGCCCTGAAGCGCAGCAGGAAGAAGCTGCAGTTAAAATGTCCTGCTGCTTTCTGACCGAAGCTCTGCGGCGGCTAACAGGCTAACTCCGCAACCTAGCAAAAGGTTGTGAACAGAAACGCTGTGAGGTTCTGCTGGGCCGCCAGCGCCGGACTCTGACCTGCTGTGGCTCTTGGTTTCCTCCAGCAGCTTCTTCAGCTCCAGGATCAGCTTGTCCCTCCTGGCCAGCTGGCTCTCCAGCTCTGCTATCCTGTGACCGGCTGCCTCCAGCTTCTGTTTCTGCAGGACGTCGCAGTCCTTCAGCCTCTGGACGTCGTTCCCCGCGCTGCGCCGCAGCATGGCCTCCTCCTGGGAAGGCAGCAGCTTTACAGACGGTTGTCGCCGGCCAATCAGCAGAGAGCTCAGTGGACTTACGGTCCGGCTGTGGGCGGCGGCCTCGTCCAGCTGCTGGCTCAGAGCTCTGTTGGTTTCCCTCAGCAGGACGAGCTGCTGGTCCAGCAGGAAGACCTGCTGCTGCTGCTGCTCACTGCTGCTCAGCTGCAGAACACACACACACCGCTAACCAGAGCTCTGGAAAGGATTCACTCTGGTTCTGGTTCTGCTGGCCCAGCAGAACCAGAACCAGCAGAGACCTGGAGGCTCTGATTAGTGTTGATCAGGAAGTACCAGGAAGAATTCTGGAGCGGCTTCCTGTCACGCCGGATGTACGATCAACAACGGCTCCAAACATCAGATCATTTTCGCGGCTCAAGAGTCTGATTCCGGACCTGTTTGGTACCAGAACCACTTCCTGTTGACTCAGCCAATCAGAGTTGCCCTCACCTTCAGGCCCAGCTGGGTCAGCTGGTGCTCAGCGTGTTTGGCCTTCCTATTGGCTCCCTGGAGCTCCGCCTCCAGCTCCCTCAGCCGGCCATGACAGTCCTCCAGGTCGCTCTGAAACAGCCAATCACAGCACTGCTGCTGGTAGTCAGCCAATAGGAGCAGAGAGTGGTGTGTGTCAGCTGCTGACCTGCAGCAGCTGGTTGTCCTGCTGGTGGCGCTGTAGCTGCAGCAGCAGCTGCTGGTTCTGGTCCAGCAGGCGGTCCGTTTGGGTCTGTCCGTCCTGCTGCAGCTGGTTGAGGCGCCGCTGCTCTTCGCTCAGACTCGACCTCAGGCTGCGGATCTCCTGGTCCTGAACGCCCAGCTGTGCCTTCTGCCTCCAAACACAGCAGAGGGTTAGACAGGGAGACACCCCCCCCCGCAGCGGGACGGCCCGATGTGGGAGGGGACTGTTACCATGGCGACCGTCTGCTCCTCCAGCGCCGTGGCGTTGATGACCCGACGCAGCAGGCGGCGGTTCCTGATGGCGTGCTGCTGCCGCTTGAAGCGCTCGTACTGAAGCTGGCTGTGGACCAGCAGTAGCTGGCTCCTCTGAAGCTCCTCCCCCTGGGGGGCGGGGCCTAGCGCCACACAGAGACAGGAGGCTGACCTCTGACCTCACAGACATCACACTGCTCCACCCAGCAGAAAAAAAAGAAAACTCCCACAAACACATCCAAAGTAAACACGCCCTGCCAGGTTAAAGGTTCCAGTTTGTAGCATCGGGTCAGCCTGACTGGTCAAACTGGTTAGTGACCAGTTACCAACCCCCATCTAGTGGCTGTTCAGGTGAAAGCTGTAAACTCTGCAGCGCCACCTGCTGCCGGTCTGGGGACATCACGGCTGACTGAGGACAGGAAATCAGACAGTGGGCGTGTCTGATTGGACAGAAACCAGGAAGGTCCTGGATGTTTAACCGGGTCAGAACCATTGTCGCTCTGAGCTGAAAATCCTCAGAACGACAACTGGGTCGGGAAGCGTCCAGCTTCCTGCTAGATGTTGTCATGGAAACGGAGGAAACGCACGTGTTTGACAGCAGCTGCAGGTGGCGCTAGCGAGCTCACTGAGGGTTAGGTACCTTTGCTTTTCATGCTCTGCTGTTTACCTCCCAGGTGACTCCGGTCCGACCTGCTCCCCGCTGACGACCTGCAGTGACATCACAGCGCGGTCACATGACCATCAGCGGCCAGGTGAGGCCGGCTTCCAACCAGCAACCCTCCTGAAGCTCACCTCCTGCTGAGGCGCTCATGAGCGTCGCTCCCATGAACGATCATCTGCTCCAGAACCTTCAGAGGAGACGTGGCGCTCCGCTCCTCCTCCACCTGTTGCTGCTGCCCTGCAGCGCTCTCCAGCGCCTCCTGCAGGACAGAAGACGCTCAGCACTCTGAGCAGAGCCGTACACCTGCCTTCCACCAGGTGGCCTCACCTGCGTCTTTCTCCTGATGAGGAGCGTGGCCGTGTGAGGCAGAGCCAGCTCAAACAGCGGCTCATAGGGAGGGGCGGGGCCAGGAGGAGAGGAGGCGGGGCCAAGAGCAGAGGGGGCGGGGCCAAGAGCAGAGGGGGCGGGTCCACCTGGTGAGTCATTGCGGCTGGCGGTGGAAGTAAGGAGGAACTGGGAGGAGGAAGATGGCGGTCTGTCTGCAGACAAGGTTTCTGTTTAAGACACATTAATAGTTATTAGCTAATGGCTATTAGCTAATAGCTATTAGCACCAGATGAAGACGACTGTCCACCCAGCAGTGGCTACTTCCCACTAGCAGGAGGCTAAACTACAGATCTGAATAATTATTAAAGCTAGGCTAACTAGCCTCAAATGCTAGTTGTTAACCTCTCTAAATCTAACACAGGAGAGTGACCAACATGGCCGCTCTGATGCACCGCCTCCTCTAGCCCAGGTGAGAAACTCACCTGGACTGCTCAGGTTACTGCTGATGACATGACTCTGGCTCGTCTCATCCTGCGCTCTGATTGGTTGCTGCTTCACCTGTGAGGACAGACAGCGGCCATCTTCCTGCTGCTCCTTGACAGAGGCACCTGATCTCACCTGGAGGATGCCGGCAGGGTGGTGGCTACCTTCACTGGGCGTGGTCACAGGTACGGAGTCAGGTGAGGGACATTTCACACCTGCAAACACACAGACGGCGTTAGACAGGGCTGCTGCTGACACACACACACACACACACAGGTGAGGGCGTTCACCTGAGATGGAGGTACACCTGCTCAGCGAGGGGGCGGGGCCTGGAGATGCAGGCTCGGGAGGGGGCGTGGCCAAGCCACATTGAGAGGAGGGGCTCCATGTGACATCATCAGCCTGAACACAAAGGTGGAGTAACATGCTGGATGTTCTGGTTCCTAACAGAACCGGGTCTTTCTGCTGGTACCAGAACCGACTGCTACCTGACCGGTTCTGGCCCAAGTGGGACGGCTGTGTGTGAGTTACCTGGATGTGGGAGGAGCATAGCATCAGCTGACCCACTGAACTTCCTGCCAACAGACAAACAGAAACAGCGTCACCTCCAACCGGACCTCCAACCGGACCTCCAACCGGACCTCTGTGGTTCTGTTCTCCACCTGAGCTGCTGATTGGCTGCCTGTCCTGGGGGGCGGGGCAGCAGGCGTCCTCCAGCGGGTCCAGAGACAGCTGGCAGCACTGCATGATGATGTCATGAACCTCACAGCACCTCCACCTGGGGTCAGAGGTCAGGGGTCAGAACCAGAACCCAGCAGAACATCAGCTCAGTTCTGACCCAAATAGTGGACCCGAACTGATTCAGAAACCAGGAGGTTCTCTGTGGGTTCCGGTTCAGAAACAGATCCGGGTTCTGGTCCCGGTAAGAAGGG
Source organism: Girardinus metallicus (assembly GCA_903067095.1). Taxonomy (NCBI): domain Eukaryota; kingdom Metazoa; phylum Chordata; class Actinopteri; order Cyprinodontiformes; family Poeciliidae; genus Girardinus; species Girardinus metallicus. Next base: position 452 of record CAEGAE010071634.1, on the reverse strand, counting down.
TGTGAATGGTTCTGGTCGGCTCACCTGGACGGGTCCAGTTCGTAGTCCTGGGTTCCGGTCACGAGTTCTGGGTGGATCCGAACATGTTCCAACATTGGCTGGAAGGGAAGCAGAGCGGAATCAGAACCGGCACCGCTTTATCTGGACTCTGAGTCAGAACCACATAAGCATCAGAACCCTGCAGGAGACCGGACCTCCAGCACCGACCCAGCTACTCTGGAAGGAGCCCTGGACTGGTTCTGGTTTCGTTTGGTCGAATGGACCTGGATGGGTCAGAACCGGACCGGGCTTGATGGTCGCTGCTGGCCTAAATGGACTATGCAGTTCAGTTCTATTCCCGGTTCCGGCCCAGTTCTGACCCAGTCCTGACCTCGACCACCTCCTGGAAGGTGTCCAGGTTCTGGCTCGGTTCTGACCCAGTTCTGACCCGGTTCTGACCTCGACCACCTCCT
>CAEGAE010071629.1:0-19493 GCA_903067095.1 Girardinus metallicus | reverse complement strand
TTGTTAATGGTGCAGAGAGTGGTGGTTTCTGATATGAGCGATATGGGCAAACACCCAGGTCGTTATCTTTTTAGGGATGGCACGAGACCACCGCGGATTGTGGCACAGAGATGCTATTGGTTAATATTGGTTAAATTTATTTCAGCTTTAAGTATTTAATATCTAGGTGTTTTTATGGGAATGTGAATCTTTCAGATCAATTTGAGAAGCAATTTTGATCCTATTTCATATTTATTCTGTCATGTCGCGCAGGGTACTGGTCTTGGTCTTGACTTGGTCTCGGACCCTAAAAGTCTTGGTCTTGTCTCGGTCTCGATACACTATGGTCTTGGTCTTGTCTCGGTCTCGATACACTCTGGTCTTGGTCTTGTCTTGGTCTCCGGTTAGGTGGTCTTGACCACAACACTGCATGTAGGATATAACATAAACAGCACTATTCAGAGATGTAATGAGTTTATAGCAGTTGTTCCACCATGTCTGTAGTTCTGACATTCCGCCATCACTGTAGTTCTAAAGAGCAGCCCAGAGGGGCAGACTAAATTCTATGTCTATTTTGAGTCTAACTGACACTGTTTTGTGTCAGGTAGACTTTTGTTTTGAGTTGAATTTGGCTCGTTTTATGTTAATTATGTTGCCACAGTTACTCAAACTGCCAACAAAAGTTATAGCTCCCCTCATGGGATCGAGCCGCACGTTTTGATGCGGTAATGGTAGTACCGCATTACTACCATTAATGCGGTACGAGCCACATTAATGGTAGTAAGAAGCGGCAGTTATTTTGAGGTGTAGAACAATAGGTGCCTGCCATGCATTGATATGGCAGGCCCCAATGAACAACTTCTGTGGTCATCTCTACTATTTCATGTTTTCCTGTATGAGAAGTGAAGATGAGGACAACATTTTTATGTTATGGCGACAGCACTGTCAGGACATTTAGAATAATAATTTGTGTACTAACTCACCCTAGATTTATTTATTTATTATGATAAATACTAACTAATTTTTCATTGTAATGGAATAATCAGCTAATGTACTTTCAGTGTTTTCAATTGTTCCAAAATGACAAGAACTTAAAATAAACACAAATAATAAAATGAAATCATAATCACCATCAAATTTTTGGACCCGGTGAGTTTGCTGAGTCAGCTGGTTAAAGGAGGCGGGGCTTGACTTTCTTCGTTCTTAACATTTGGAGCTCTGAACCTTTAAATAGTGCTTAACAGAATTACCTGTAATTCTATCAAATTTGACAAATGACTCCAGCAGTTTGCTGTAAATCCCCTGTGCGCTCTTTGTCTCCAGAGCTCGCCGTCTCCATTCCGGTTGAGTCGGGATGATTCCTCCTGATAGAAAGGAGGAGGAGGATTAGCAGAACCTCAGCTCGCGTATTAAATCATCTTCCGCTTGATCCGCTTTCACTCTGTCGTTCATCTTCTCCTCCATTACACTTCCTCTCCTCCGTTCCAGGTGCTCCCTATGCGGCTACGTGTGCAGTCATCCGCCGTCGCTCAAATCCCACATGTGGAAGCACGCCGGGGACCAGAACTACAACTATGAGCAGGTCAACAAGGCCATCAACGAGGCCATCTCCCAGAGCAGCCGGTAAGCCCTGTTCACTGTTCAGGCTGGAAAAGGTCTGCAGACGTGGGCAGCCTGAACTTTTCCGCATTTTGCAGAAAACCTATAGTGTGTTTTATTGAGATTTCATGTGGTGGATCAATGCAAGAGGCGTACACCCAGGACAGACAGCAGAGACCAGTTATAGGCAGTCCATGCATTTTAAAATGTCTTGAATTCATGTATTTAAAATGAAGGCCTTTAAATTCTTTTAAAAAAGAGAGATAGTTGGCCTTTAATTTTTTTATCACAATTTTGTTTAATTTTGAATATTCTATATATTTGTGTTTCTCGATGGACTTTTCTTCCAGGCAAAAGGTTGAGTTGCACACAGACATCTTCAGTGCATTCTGTGACTCATGGCCGATGAGGCCATCAGCAACTCACTGCTAACATACGCTGGCTAGCTAGCTTTTTTGCGCCTATAATGGGTAAGTGTAAATTTATTGGCAGTTGACTGGAGAAAGTTGACATAAAGGTCTTTTATGTGGATTGATTCATAAAGGCCTTAGTAAAAAGTCTTAAAACCCTGAGTTAACTTCAGTCGTGTTGTTGGACTGTGGGAGGAAGTCGAAGCACTGAAAGAATCCTCACTTCCTGTGGCAGGAAGAGAATTTAAACTCTCTCGGAATGGGATTCTAACCCCTGACCTTCTGCAACCCCATGTTGTCTGATTTTCAACATGTTCCACAAATAAAGATCTGAAAAGTGCGGCATACAGTATTGTTAATCCCTCTTTAAATCAACAACAGCATCATGCTATGTGGATGCTTTTCCTCAGCAGGAACATGGTAACTGGTGTGGAGGTAGATGCAGCTGAATTGGCTTTATTCATACTTTTGTCACACACATGATGACACTAGATGTCATCATCGATAGCTGTCCACTAGGGGTCTCTGTGGACATCCAAATTCTGAGCATCATTTTGTTAAACGAGTGCTGTGGCAGGAATAATAGTAGGCACCAAACACACAGTATTAGTAGAAAAACAAAGGAATAAGATCATAAACAGAAGAAGAATCATTTATCTTATCTGGCAACTCTGAATAATTTTAAAATGGGTCCATGAACCAAGGTGACCGTTATTACTTTGGACGCTGACCTCTATGTTCTTCATCTGTGCATGTGGATCGCTTTGGGCTCATATACCCTTCACTTAGAAATCAGACTTAATTAGCATGAACAACTCGGCCTGTCGCAATAAGTAATCACTCAATTAACTGGATGATGAATTAAAATGAGCTCTATAATTTCTGTTCTCGTGATTGATATTTTTTGAACTGCAATTTAGTTTTGAGACTTAATAATACATGTCATTTATTGCTTTTGGTTGTTTTGTTTACTTATTTTGAATATTTAATATTTATCTTCCAGTACCAGTGATAAGTGTTCTGTACAAAATGAAAGTATGTTGGTCTTTGAGAGAGCAAACTTGCATTTTTATGCCATTATAATTATATTACTTGAATAAGGTCTAAAAAACAAAAATATCATTTATCGCAATAATTATTGGGACAGTTTATCGTCGAGGAAACAGACCAAAAACCCGCCCAACAAATCGCATTTCAGCAAAAAATCTGAATTGATCATCCAGAGCTGCTGTGTGAATGTAGAATAAGTTGTTGGCGTTGTTGGTCAACCACTCAGCACAGGTCAGAAACATCCAGGATGGTTATTTGAATCTTCGGACATGTGAGATTATGGAAAAGTTAGATTTTTGTGAAACCCTGCCACATGCTGTGGATTTCTCCCTAAAGCTGACTTGTGTTCCCCTCAGAGCGCCTCAGAGGCGGCCTGCTGGCCCAGAGTCTGGGGCCGAGTGTCCAGCGGTGGCCCTGCCTTTAAAGGAGACGGCCAGCACCCAGGTGGACCCTCACCCAACACACACATCAGTAACAAAAGCCTTTCTGCCGTCCGACAGCCCTGCCGGACCACCCACGCCTCCCCCAGACTCCACCCAGTGTCCCGCCCAGGGGAAGAACCCGGCCCCGCCCCAGGGCCCTCCGCGCACAGGGCCAGCCACAGCGGGGGCCCCCATGGAGTACTGTGTGCTGCTGTTCTGCTGCTGCATCTGCGGCTTTGAGTCCACCAGCAAAGAGCGTCTGATGGAGCACATGAAGGAGCACGAGGGTGACATCATCAGCATCATCCTCAACAAGGAGCAGCAGCAGCAGGAGGCGGAGGCCCAGGCCGGCCTCCACACAGCAGAGTGACACACATCCAGACGTGATGAGAGGTCAGAGGTCACTACGGTGGCTGCTGTGTCACACAGGCACCTTTTATAGGCTTCAGAAAGATGAATGTGATTTAAATCCGTTAATATTCATGTCAAATCTTTTCACCTTACAAAGCTTCTGCCCAAGTTCGAACAGTAATAAGCTCAACTTCAATAAATCACAAAACATTCAACTATTTCCTTCCCTAATTTGATCACTTTTCTATGATGGCAGCTCTTTCATTGCTACTGTAGTATTTACTGTGTTTGGTGCGACATGGCTGAGTTTCTCATCCTGTGAAGAGTTAGCAGCACACCTTCATCAGAGCCTACAGGCTCGCATCGCTGCTCCAACAGAAGGAATATTTATCTGTTTTTCCATTAGCTGCCAGTTTGAAGAGAGGTGTGTTAGTTTCTTTAAGTTTGTAAAGTAGAGAAGGACGTGGAAGTAATATACATTGACTGAGGGGTTGTTGTAAATGCCTGTAGACAAAAAGGGAAGTCTGTTGTTAGTAGAGCCGTTATTTGAGTCTGTCAGTGCCAAGGTTAAGATGTAGGAAAACGTTTCCTTAAAGGAGACACAGTTATCTCTTACGTTTGTGGTGCTATGTTCATTTGAAAGCAAAAATTTGTATGTATTTTTATATCTCCTGCTGTTTATGTTGTTTGTGTGAGTGTGTGTGTTTAGTAAAGGTTTTATTATATTTTAACGTTCTCAAAAGTACAAATCATCTTCTGACCAGAGCATTTCCAAACACAGCAGACCCCCGCCACTCAGGACTTACAAATTATCCTGTGGACATGATTTCAAATTATTTACAGAAAATCCACCCATTTATTAATAGTTTTTGTAAATATTCTACAAGAAAATTCCACCTGGGAAGTGAAACTACTTAAAAGCAAAGCTACTTGACACACCATTGGCTGGAAAAGCAGCCAATCCAGAAGCACCATTGGTTTTCAAGAGATGAAGAAGACTGTAGATGTTATCTTCTGTGATACCCTAAGACGCTTTCCACTGTGTGTGTTAATGCATATTAAGGTATATTTGGTGTTTGAGCTGTTAATATAGGCAGTTGTAAGCATTTTTAGACAGGCTGTCAAGTTTTCGCTGATCACTGGGGGTTTACTGTAATTGCCTACATGAACATTTTGTTTCATGTCATGGTTGAGACAATATAGTGAAACGTTTTTGAGTGGAAGCAGCTGTGTTATCCACCTTATTCCTATAACCATGATGCTTTGCATGAACTGTGTGTTCAGGACTCATCCTGTTTCACTTCGGGTGCCTGTTTAACACACGCACACACACAGGTCAGGAGAACATGGAATCAGGAATATTACTGCTGAAAATCGCAGTGAAAATGTAGACAACGAGCGCAATCTCTTCTAAACCTTTTCATAGAACCACTATGAGTTTTGAGTGTATCTGGCCAACTGGATGATCAATATGGATCATGGCACTTAAAACATCACATTCCACCAAATACTCTATCCAAGCAGTGCAGCTCATATGATTATCTTCCCGAAACAAACTTCTTACTGCAGCTGCTGCTGTCTCACAGGAAGCTGCAGACACAGTGAATCCTACAGCAGCATCACCAGGAATAAGGTGGATAAGAAGTTTGGATTGCAACAGATTGGTTATTCCAGGTTGGCTCACAACAAAGCCACACTAAAAAAGATTGCATGAATATTTGATAAATATATTGCCTCAAAGAGTGTACAAAGAGATTAGCTGAAAGCAGTCGTACATTTACTAAAATATGTTGGTTGCACTTAGTGTTAGGAATCCCAGCATAAATCCTCATGAAACATTTTACATTAACATAAAAAAATAACCCAGATAACATATTCATGTATGAACTCTTTCTTCTTGCTCAGCTGCAAGTTAGCATAAAGTGACAGCTCAGCATGTTAGTAGATTTTTAGCTCATGTTTTAGTTCAATCCAACCAGGTTGTTACCAGTTAATTTAGTCGTCTTTAATAATGTAGGATTTCAAGCTCAGTTGAACTTGTAAAATATAGAAAATTGAAAATCTAAGAAACCTCAAAGATTGAATTTACAGAAAATTGTGAAACAAATGCCTTGAACTCCAAGTTAGCATGGATTAGCCAGTTTCAAGTTGCCAAAAAAAACTTTGATAACACCTTTAAACTGGCAAAATGATGGAATTCTGCACGCAAGTCTACTAGTAGGTTTGAGTTTTGCTTTTGTTTTGTAGGTGAAGATTATCTGAAATGTAATGTTACACCAGAGTCAATTAAACTTATTCAAAGCTGTTGTACACAATCTTTCAACATACCATAACAATAATTACCTTTGTTGGGCAAATGCCCACAAGTTTAAAATTTGATCACTTATTTTGAAGGCAGATTTTTCTCATGCTGCTTCCTGAAAGGCTAAATTTCTGGTAACTTTGCACAATTAGTAACCAAGCTGTGGTGTGTTGTCACAGAACGCACCACATATAAATTATAATCCACCTGTTTTGAAACGTTTCCCCTCCTTTGGCTTTGTGGAAACTTTAGCTGTAGCTAAAAATACAAACAGGGACATCTTGAATCCCAGAGAAACTCTACATTTTGATCATTTTAAAGTAACCCGTGTTTTAAACAAACAAGAATCAGCAGGTAAAACAGACACTCAATTCTAGTTCCTTTTACAGATAACATGCTCAATAAACTAGATAACATGAGTAGAAAATAAGTTAAAATCTGGATTTTTTTTTACATTTTGTCCGACTGCTACAAGATAAAAGCAACTCCAGGTTCCATAGCCTCTGTGTAATTAACTCACAATAATCAGTGCTGTTTTTTGCATGCATGACTCCTGATTGGACATACTGAGGTTTTCTACAGCCACTCTTCACTATACCCAACCATACCGAAAACTGTGACTCTGAATTATTCCACCATAATGTATACAAATATTCACTTCAGTCTTTTTTATTTTTTTAAAGATTCTAGCATGGAATGTTAAAAGTAGCCTTACTGGCTTTCGTGTGCCAAAGTTTGAGGATGTAACATGAGAGCTGAAGAAAACCAGTCGAATGTGTAACCTCTAAATCGTTTCAAAAAAACTTTCTCCGTTTTACTGAATAGCAGCAGAGAACTTTAGCACTTGTAATATCTGTTGTTTTTGTCTTGTTCTCAGTTAAATCAGATTCATTTTTAGACTTTTAGCAGATGGGAAGCTCTCAGGCATGAATCAGGCATGCGTATGAAGGCTCAGACCTCAGCTTTTTATTCATGTTTGAAACACGTTGCCTCAAAATTAAAATATTTCAGGAGGAACAAAATATTGAACTCATTTCTGCGATGATACTTTATCTACTAAGAACTGACACAACCTTTAAGCAAAGTTTTTGAGACTTGTGTGTTATATTTCTAATTATTATGAAAGATATATTTATATATAATATGTGGTATATTTTGTGTGTTGGAGCACATGGAAATTCTCCCCATTTTTCTCGCTGTAAGTTTTGCTAAACGCCCAACCACATGGCCTTTATTGTGTGCCATATTTCTGTTAAAAGCAATGAGCTCTTGTTTGTTTTTTTTGTTTTTTTGTGCCTTTCAGTGTTTTTGTGTCTAAAAGCGTTTGTAGAATATTAAATATCCCTGAATTGGATCCCTGATCCTCTGAAACCCTTATGTTTTCATAATTCAACTCAAATAATCCAACATACCAAGTGCATAAGGCAGCCCTGATGTATCATTAGCCAGAGCTCAAATGCTTTCACCTTAACAACCTCAAAAACTGACATTTCTATAAAATATTAAATATTTTTAAAATTTCTTTATGCTATAAAAGGTTTTCAAATAGATTTTTTTTTTTGCTAACTTTTGATGTATTTAGAAGAAATCTTGGTTTGAAGTTCAGCATAGCAAGACAAGCTATGTCTATTTGAACCACAGGACGCGACATCTACTCTGTATTTTTATGCTTGTATCAAATTTTGTAACAGATTCAACATGAAAATGTCTCGGACTGTAATGTGACACTTGCTTTGTTTGTATTTATTTTTAAACATCCTACAAAGTATTTCATCACTTTGTCATTGTATCTTTTGCTAATAAAAAGAATGTGAAACGACTTTGGTCAAAATGTTTCAATAAAAACAGGCTGAGGAATCACATGACCAACAACCAGATGTTGACCACTGGAGCAAACCAAGAAGAAGAAGATGACAGGAAGTAGCTGACGGACCATCGTTTTAAACGATCTGTCGCTTGAACAAACTGTTTCATGTTTGATTTTAATTGCATTTCTTATTGAATGGAATCACTACAATTGCAAAATTGTGTATTTTCGACACTATCAGAATATTGACAAAGTTTTGCGCACATTTGTAATGGAAACACAGCTGCTGTCATTTAATGGTCTGTCCATCTTCCAGTGTTCATTGGCTTTTTTTCTAGTCAATGAACACCAATGTTCAAATACTGCTTTGACCAGCGGTATTTGAACTGCTGTCGGACTAACTCTCAAAGTTGCACATTTGTGAGACAAGTGAAGACACCTAGGAATTAATGGAGCCAACTTTAGGTTGGATCAACCTCCATTGCTGAAATCCAGCTTTAGGTTGATAACCCAGGTGTTTTACATCATTTCTCAGTTTTGGGTAATCCTATCTTTTTAAATCCTCTTGTATCATTTAACCCGGCATGTCAACTGGACATGTACAAATTTCATAAGAGTGAAGCTAAAGCCCTCGTCTTCCCAGAGTTTTCTCTGGAATCTGACTGCCAATCAAAAGCCCTTCCTCCATAATGTGGCTTTACATTGAGTAATATTTTGAAATATATATTTAAAAAATGTTACATTGAGTAACATTTTGGAAAATATATTGCCTGATTTGTATTCATTTGCTATTAATATGAATTATTTTCATTTTTACAACATCCACATAACGTCATATTTTGGTCTATCTGAAGATGTCATTTTTAAATATTAAAAGATTGATGTTTAGATCAGTTACTCAGTACTTGACTAGACTTCTTAACCAATACATTTACTTCAGTGAGAACATATTGAAGTAGTTCTACTTTTACTTGAGCACAGTTCGATGCTGCTCCACCCGCCTCAAGCTGTTGGAGCCGTGATGAGCTTTGGACCATCTGAACCACAGCTTTTATCGAGACGGGTGGGACAGTCTCGCTATTTGTTTCCAGGGGAGACGAGGGTAGGCTTTGTTTTTCTGACAACTCCTTTACATCTTGATTGAACGTTTCTCATTACACTGTGCTGCCAGGCTGTTTTCAAGGTGAACATTTCATTTTGTCTTGTGGACAGGCAATGAAACAAATGAAAATGCAGTCCAGGTTCTTTTATAATCTCTTTTTTTTTAAAAGCTGGTTGAGGATCAATTGAGTTTTACATTTTCTGTTTTTGAAGAAATAAATTAAATCTAATCTCTCTCGGTTCAGCCTTTCCATTACTTCACATGCACAATATCTCCTTGTGAAAGAAAAAAAAAAATGTCCGCCTCTGCATTCTCATCACGTTTTCCCAAAATCCTGGACAAAATAAAACCTTCAGGTCTATCGATTTCTTTAGAGGATCACATTTTCTACCTAAACTGGTTAATAATATCACTATGAAAGTGAAGATCAAGGTGAAAGACGGGTGAGAGAGGCAAAGAAAAGCAAGGGGGAAGTAAGAGCTATTCCTATTGAGATTAATTGCTAATTCTGGGATTTCTTGCTTCAGAAACCTTGCTTCATGTTGCAGAGAGTAGAGAGGAAAGAGGATTTTCAACTCCATGCTGTCTGAAAAGTTCAACTGGGAGAAGTGAGAGAAAGACGAGAGTTATCTCAATAGGCCATCATCCAGTAGATTAACCGTCAGGGTAGGGATGACAGGATGGACAAGAGAAAAAGGATACATTTGGACACATTTGTGTGCAAACTGAAATGATTTAAAGGGGCAGTATTATGTGTCTTCCAGACACATAGCACAGTCAGTTACTTGATTGTACCATTTTATAACACAATCAAGTAACTGTTAGGTTTGATCAACCAGTTATGAGAATGCTACATGTATCACATATGACTTCAAAGAATTTTGGCTTTGTAATTTAATGCCCTGGAATGGGGCCTCTGTCCCTTTGAAGTGTAGCGAGACACCCATCACCTCGTCTGAAGGCTAAACCCCGCCCCTGGCAAGTTTTTAAAAATTTGGTGGAGTCAGGAGATAAGGCTGAGTTTCAGGATGAATGGAGGGGGTGGGTCGGGCTGTGATCAGGACTAAAGAAGTGATGATGTCACCTTATCCACTTTGTCACCAGTAGTCAGAGCAGAGCAGACCCGTTCCACTCCAACTAAATCACATATGTAAAGCTGAGTAATATTTAGGTGTGTAAGAGCAAATGAGCAGCACATGAAAGGTTGATGTATCAAATGATCCGACATAATACCCTTCCAAAATAAGGGTATTATTAAATAAAGACTTGTAGGGAAGCTAGATGCTAGTCAGGAGTTTACATACACTCCTCAATGGCTGTAAAAAGACTAGTAATTTTAGACTGATCAAATTTTCTAGCCTAGATTACACAACTGTAATGGTCTTAAAAACAGGAATTGGGTGCACAAGTGCAAGGAACAGCAGAGCACAATGACAGAGAACAGAATAATCTGGGAGGGAGGAAATGAAACTGACAGGCGCACAAAGAAGCGTCAGCGGAGATCCTTCCTCTTGCTCTATAAACAGAAAGAAATACAAAGAGATCTAATACTAAAATATGAATCTAAACTAAAGCACAAAGTTGAACAATACAATAATGAACAAAAATAAACAGAACTAATAACTTTATGGAACAACCTTAAGAAAAGAAATTGCATGACATTATCTTTAATCAATTTACAAAAATGTAATGAGGACATTAGGACAAATATAGTGTTATTTTAAAAGTTGAATTTTCCTATACTATAACAAAAGCTTATTGAGGAACCGTTCCTGGATTATAATGTGATCCAACATGCTTTAGCTGAGCCACTGTTTTCCACAAAGCCAGGATTTCTTGTGTGTGTTTGGATTTAAAATTGCTCCCTGTAAACCATGACAGGCACCAGATCATTTTTTATTGTTTATTAACTTTTCCACACAAAAAGCATTGTTATCTTTCAATGCAGGTCTCTGTAGGACACCCTCCAATAATCAGGTTACAGCTAGTCACCACGTTTTCAACAAAATTGCTCCAGTTTTTCTTCCTTTGATTCACAAACTTAGAATACCTTCAGAAAAACGTTGATCAGATTTTTTTTTTTGATAATTTACACAAGTCATAGAACCCTTTGAGTATTACCTTTATTGTTTTAAGTTGATTTGTTATGTTTATGAAGCTTTTATTTATCGTCACTTATTTAATAGGAATTTTTTTCTTGAATTTGTTCTCATAAACAATGTCAAAAATGTCAATGTTTGAATAAAAAATAAAAATATAGAAATGAGTACAACAGTTTATTGGAACATTTATTATATTATCCAGCAACTTAAAACTTAATATTTTTCTGTTTTCTATTTGGGTTTTTTGGTTTTGACACCATAATGTCAACGGTTTCTCACTCATTACAAAGAGCTTTCATCTTCACTGATGCATGAAGCTGCAGGAGGAAAAGGCCAATAAAAGTGCCACAATATCCAGTCCAATAAGTCCAATATCACTTCTTCACATCATTTCATCACCAAGGTTCGCCAGCTAGCCAGCTGGAGAGTAATAACGACCATTTTGGAAAATGGAATATAAGGCTTTTCTTTTTATATATATATATATAAATTAGAGATAGAAGAAAATTGTAAAAGGAGATGCAGCTTGAAACCATATCATTTGACAGTGGACCAGTGGTAGCTTAATAATAGTGAGAAAACCATTATGTGTATTTGAGAACTATTACTTTTATGTCATATTTATCCACTCACACAGACGTGGGATCTTTTCTGCAGGAAGATGTTATATATGATGGACAGAGTTTTTGCTTCTTCCATTAGCAGGAACCTCTGTCTGGATGAAGACGATCACCATCAAAGGGAGACTAACAGCAGAACACAGGAGAAGGTCAGAGTTAAGTTGTGAAAAGTGGGGCAGGTTTTGCAGGAAAAACATATTAGCTAAAATTGTAAACTCCCCATCCAGAGCTATCACTCAAAAAGATATAGTGATGTGAGAACAATATTATTATAAGACTATTTCTGTTATATTTCTTAATAGTTTATGTTACCACAAGACGGTTTGTTATTCCTAATTAATATTTTGTTTATTTTCATTCTAATTTTTCTCTGGTACTTTACAGGATCTGATGGGCCGGAAAATCTCTTACACTGGGATGCAGGCAGTCTAAACGAGAACAGACTTAATAAAGCTGGAAATGTAGGTAAGTTGAAATCAAGTACCATTTTAAAAGATTAAGCGATTTTGTAAAATTTTCTTATAATTCGAGTTCTATTTTAAACACTTCATTCATTCAATTTGATTAAACTCGTAAGTTTTATTCATGTGTTTTGATGGTAGCAAATCACAATGAAATTACCCGTGTAAAAGTAAACTTATGATATTTTAGGATTTTATTTTGAAGCACAGAACCGCCGACTTCCGGCACTGAAACACTGTGCCGCAGCCAGCAAATATTAAACACACGGGTGGGATTGAGCAAGTTTGGGGAGAAAAAGGGGGAGAAATTGGGACGAGCAAGTGATATAGGAGGACGCTGGTCAAACAGGGAGACAGGGGGGCTGCTGGACCGTCCTACCAGCCGCTCCTTTAGCCCAGAGGAGGGTGAGAAGCTGGCATGGACCGCTTGTATCCTAACGGAGACCGTTCCGCCGTCCATCTGCAGCGCGAGCGCGCCTTTGTGTTAAAAAGCAGAATGACTGTAATGAGGCGCTAGCTGTGTGTCCGAGCGGCACAGCCGGACTTTAGCCCTACTTCATCCTACTCTGTGTGTCATTGACCGTATCACCCATGTGTCAGATAACTGCTGATGATATGTGAGCAAACCCTCCGGTGTAAAGATGGTAGAAATGAATGTGGCTCTCAGTTAATCTGGTCTCGAGCGGATCCTGACATTTCTCAGTCCGGCTGTAACGTGAGCAGGAAATCCCGAGCAGAAGGCCCGTCCATCCCGGTGTTACAGCGGCGCTCAGCTTTATTTACATCCGCGCATTAAAAATTCATCGCATCTGCGTGGATCCCCACACGCGCTCCCGCCGGTGTTAGGGGGGGGGGGGGACAGTTTGGCAACATGACGAGCCTGCGTCAGAGGAAAGGCAGCAGGGGGAAGGAGGCGACTCCGGCTGCTGAAGTTCAGTCCCAGGAGTCCAACTGTTGCACCCATCATCATCCAGACAAGATCCTGCAGGGTGAGTGAGTGAGAGAGAAAGAGAGAGACAGAGAGAGAGAGAGAGAGAGAGAGAGAGAGAGAGAGAGAGAGAGAGAGAGAGAGAGAGAGAGAGAGAGAGAGAGAGAAAGAGAGAGAGAGAGAGAGAGAGAGAGAGAGAGAGAGAGAGAGAGAGAGAGAGAGAGAGAGAGAGAGAGAGAGGAATCCTCCTGGGACGCTGAAATAACGTCAGTCAGTAGGAAAACTTGATGTCATTAAATAACTAAAACAGCGGTTTTGTTCCCATCAGCACTCCCATTAAGGCATGACTTTTTACGACTCAAGTCAGTGTGCTGCACCCTGCTGCCAGTGTCGAACAAGCTCCGCACTGGTGGTAACCCCACTCTGTAGCGAACTCTTCAGTCATAGCTGAAGCTTTCACAGGGAAGTTTTCTTGTGTGATGGTGGCCAATTAAAGTAAGACAGTGACCTGACTGCAGCCATGTTTCTGGGCTGTGGGAGGAAGCTGAACCCCGAGAGAATCTACACTTAAGCCTGTCAGCAACAAACCAATTAATTGCATGATAAATTAGAAAGAGCTTGATCATTTCCATCTGGACAATAGAAGTTATAAATATGCTCCCCGTTAATATTGCTAAAAAGTTGACATTTTAAAAACTGAAATCCACTACTGAGTTAGCATGGCCTTTTTTTTATTTTTTTTTTTTTACCAAAACTGGCACTTTATTTTGTTTTCACTGTCTAAGCTGAATGATTAATATTTTTTGAAGCACAATTTTGGTTACGGAAACTTCATCACCCATTATAATTATTGTTGTTTTGGTTGTTTTGTTTACTTATATAGGTTATTTAAAATGTTTTTAAGTTCCAGCATTAAATGTTCTTTAGAAATAAATGGGTTTTTTTCATCTTTGGAATTGTGTATTTGAATTAGTATGGCATTGTTGTTATTATTATTATTATTATTATTATTATTATTATTATTATTATTATTATTATTATTATTATTTTAGCTGAAAATGGTCTCTAACAGACAATATTATCATTTATCTCAGTAATTTCTGTGGCAATTTATCGTCCAGTAGAATTAGTCATTGTGCCAGGCCTACAGGTTTGCTGTAGAACATTTAAACTCCATGCAGAACCACAGCCTTTGGTTCCACACTAGGACCTTCGCATTAGTCTTTTGCCCCGTTTTGTAAATAAGTTAATAAGAAAACCTTAAAAAGTATGAAAAAAAATCTAAATGATGAATTTCAAAAAAAAAATGAATTGGTTTAGCCAAAAAAGCAAAAACCAGAAAATAATAATAATTTTTTAAAAAGACAACATTTTAATGTCCTTGCAGGCGATTGGTCATGGGGCGCTATAATCTGGACATCGATTGGCTGGTCTGTTTCTGTGGGCCTGGGCCTTCTGTGCTCCATCTACGTGGCCACGCTGCATGAGAACGACCTGTGGTTCTCCAACATCAAGGTAGTGTTCTTTATGATGAATGGGATTCTCTGGTTCTGTTCAGTCCAACTTTCTGTCTGTCTGCCTGTCTGCACTCTGCAGTCTGAGCAAAGGGAGGCTCAGATTTCTGCAAATCCTCCCAGTCTGGAAGTGAATGTCTGGTTCCAACTACCATGTTCACTTGGAACCAGACACAAGCTGGGAAGCCATTTGGTTTTGTCAAAATTGGAAAAGCTCATGTGTAAATGGTGAAATATTGCACTCAGAACTTGTTATGATGGTTCGTGTTATGTTGCATATTGTCTATCTCCACTGTGGCTTACAAGGGCACTTGTTAGAACAAAGCCATCACTCGAGTCAAGCTTTTGTGTGAATGAGTCAGCAGTCGTGGTTTCGCACATTAGCTAGTGTAGAATAGGAACTGTTTGTTCAGGTTGATGTGTGAAATGAGTGACCCTGAATTCACAGCTGTTTTCCTGGTAGAGTGACGGTGTACGGGCAAAGAATAAAATGTCCATGAGTTTGTTTGCATACAGAAATCCCTGTAGATTGAGGTTGATTGAGATAGACTGACCCCATGGCTTTTACATTTCAATGACATTAAACAAGAGGAATAGGAGCAACAAGTTCTAAAAAACAACAGAAAAATTAACAGCAACAACAAAAATGGTAACATTAGCTGTTTGATGAATAGTTTTGGCCTTAGGGTGAGGTGTGGTTTTTTTTGGCCATATTGAAATTGGTTTGTTTTGCAAAACTGCAATGGAAACACTTTTTTGCGCATTGCACGAGTCATGTGATCAACATCTGAATGTCACTGGTGCAAACCACAAAGAAGGTGACAGTAAATTGCTGGAGGATTGTGGCCAGCATGTTTTTTTAATAACTTATCACGTGAACAAACTTACTCAAGTGTAAATTTAATTGCGCTAAGTTTTGTGGATATGCGTAATGGAAACTTAGCAAACGACATGAATGGCAAAACAAGAGCAAAAACTAAAAAAAACAGTGAAAAAGGACAAACAGTGAAAAAGGACAACAACATGAGCAAGAAAAAACACAAAAGATGAGAATCAGAATGAATCACCATGCCTTTATCGTCATCTTACAGAAGCACAAAAACATTTCATTTCAGCACAGGCCGTGATGATAAAGAACAATTAGCGCAACAAGAACAACAACATGGAGAACGAGACCAAATTGAAAATGAAAAATAGACTCTGGAAGTTAAGTAGTTGTGGACGTTTTCCACATAGACAAACCGGTCACTGGAATTCTGACCAGTGATGTGACACAACGGCGTCACATCAACGCAAACCAGGGTTCATTTTAGGATTTTTATTGTCACAAAGCTACTTCATTTTCTAACTGAGTCTGTCACCATGGTAACCTGGTGCTGGAAACTTAACCATCTCTTCGACAAGCTCAGATTGACAGCTCTTCTTCTAATAACTGCCAGCAGCTTTTTGAAGTTAATGTCAAAATGTGATTGTGTGGCAGAGTTCTGCTTCTGTTAGACTCTGTCTGTAGAGTGAAGATTGTCTTCAGTGGCTTTACAGAAATGCTGTTGGTCTAAAAATAATTTTTAACTTAATTTTGACATCATGTTTAATGTGTTATTGTGATTACCTAAATTCAAAATGATGTGTGCAAACTAGTGGCTCTAAGAAGTCATTGAAACTGATCATCAATTACTGTCATGTAACTTTTCTTACAATAAGCTCTTGCAAAGTAACAAACTTATGTACAGGTCAAGTTTTAAAATTCAAATTCTAGCTGTGTTTTTAGTACTCAGTTATAAAGAGGTTATTAAAACTTGGCTTAAAAAAATGTTCAATTTTCTGCTTTTCGTCGAGTAACAACACTTCTTCATCATGTTACAATGATACACCTCCCCTTATGCTGCATTCTCCATCAGATGCCTTGGAAACGCATCATAAACACCTCATTGTGTAAAGGGATGATGGTTTTTCCATGCGTAGCGCGGCGCTGTTTTCTGAACTCAGCCAAATGGAGGCTTCATTCCTCTGGGATAAAGTTTGCGCTGTGTGGTGCGGCAACATTGCCAAATATGAGGTCATTTTTTAATGACCCTTGTAGCACTGCAGAAAAACATTGTTTTAGACTGACTCAAAGAAGTATTATCTGACTTCACAGTCTGCATTAAACACAGACAAAAAAACACGGAACTGAAAACTCCTGCTCTGGATTTTCCCCTTTTGTAACACTGTTAGTTCTCATTTGTCTTGGTGGACAGACCCTGCCAAAGATGTGAAAGAGGTAGTGATGGGACTTTAATCAAGTTAATTGCAGCATCTGTAGTTAATTAATTAACCACATATTGACTAAATAAGCAGCATTCTGGATTCAAAAACTTTTTTGTTGCTCAGTTATTGAACGAGACATACCAGCTCAACAGCAAAGATATTCATTGACTTTAGTTTGTTATTGAGGTTACTCAGCCATCAGAATGTATATAACAGCACATTGCACCATTCAGCTGTGTGAGCAGATGTTTCAGGACTTGCTCATTGTGAAGAGGCCTGGTGGCTGCTGATTGAATTGCAGCCTCATTTCTGCCAGTCTGCCCAGTTTACCACCATCAGACTGAAGGTCCTGGCAACAGAACCACATCATCTGCGGAATCGCTAACATTAGATCCCAGACATTTCAGATCAAACGCCTGTCTCTGGGTTTCCTTTAGAAATGGGTGAAAATATTGTTGATGTTCTGGTAACGTTGAAAAAGCTTTTAACTGCTTTAGCAATCTCTGTCTCCTCCACAGAGGATTAGGGTCATTATTATTCAGTTGAGAATATATACATAAGTGCATAAAAGAAATCAGTACACTATATTGTTTTGGCAAGTTAGTAAGTTTTATTTGAGGAATCCAAAAAGTTCGAAGTTCAAAGATGGCTTTATAATGAAATGCAACCGTTTTAATTTGGCCTAAGAAGTTTATTTTCATTAAAGCTTGTTAAGCTAATGCACATGCAGGTGGTTTTTAGCGGGTAACTGGGCTGAAGATTTCAGCGCCTAAAGAGGTTTTGTTTGGGGGGGATCTTTTGTTTCTGCCCAACTGAATCAAATTGATTTTACTCAAGGCATCCATAAATATGACTTATAATTTTGAGCTGTGTTTTATAACTGTATATGATATCGGCCTAGCTAACTCATCTCTCAGTAGTACTATATCATTAAAGCTGTATGTGGGTGACAGAAAGGGGCCCCCGTATTATTCATATTTTATTTGTTTGACTACAATCAAGTTGCAGCCAGCGTCATTTTCAGTCATAAAGTTTTGCAGATCAGGTGAAAACGGAAAGTCATTTTTGTTCTTTCCTGTTATTAATATTACCAAGGCTCTGAAAACCTCAGATGAACAGCATGTGTTTGTTAAGCTGAGAAAAAGTTACTTAATAATCAAAGCCAAAAATGCTAAAACTGTGGAAAAAAACAAGTTAAACACCAAACCTGACAGAAGCAGTCAGGTTTTTCTACCAAAGAGACTTGAGTAACTGACAAAGATTATTCACAAACATGAAACATTAAAGCTATTCTCTCAACAGATAGATGCTTAAGATCAGCATTATAAATAAGATGTGGTGTTTGGGTATTTCTTTCTCTTTTCTGCCTAACATCATTTAATAAATGTAGAAAATAATCATTGCACAAAAGGCAAGAAAAAAAAAAGCTAGCTATAACCAGACACTAAAGTGATTACATTGGGGAGACCTGTCTTGCTTTGCACAGATCTGAATTCATAAATGTCTCGTAAAACTTTACTGGGTAATTAAAAAGTCTCAGGTAAATCTTCCTCTGAGCACATTTAACCTTCTCTGAGCACAGAACCGTTCCACTGGTCACAGTGGAAAAAGTCTGTTCCACTATAAATCAGATTTTCAGATGTTGTGTATCTGAAGCCGTGACCAAAGACATTGTTATTGTTCTTATCAGATAGCTCTGTCACTTAGAGTGCTACTTTTGATAAAACTCATTGATACTTAAGATAGCGGTAATAATGTTTGTTTATTTTTTTAGTTTAGAACAATGCATGGTACAGTCAAGCTCATGAGTTTTTACAGGGAGTTACGTTTTTTAGCAGGCTGATGCTAAATCAGAGTTTGCAGCCAATGAGAAGTGCTGACAATGGAACAAGACGCAGAAGAAACCAAGTAATTTAAAGTGGACATATTCACTTAAATTCTTCCTTTTCACATGTAAATCATTCACTTATGGTCTCTATAAAGTAGGACTGCAATGCTTTGTTCTGAACTCCTGGTTATTGTAGTTCCACAGACTCTTGCTTTAGAGCAGACGCGTTTTAGAGCAACTCATTTTGCTGCAGCCTTTTTAAATGTGAATGAGACATTTCACGCCACGCCCCCCTCCAGGTGGCAGAGTTCCACTTCACCCCTATCAGCCATGTTTGTAGTTTTTACACCTCTTCCATCCATACAAACCAACTACAATATGGAGTGTAGTTTAACATATGAGATACCTATTAAAACAATTAATGCTACCACAATATGACTGAAGTAAACAAAGCCTTGACATAATTCAGCAGTTAGATAACGTGTTAATAACGTCACTGAACGCATTTGGGTTATGTGTTTTCCAAGACAAAAATGGCAAAAACAAAGCCAAATGATTATATTCAAGACATGCAGTTCAGTTATATCCTCAAAGCAGCTAACAGCTAGCATACAGCGCTAACAGAAGCAGAAGCCTCAATGCTACTATCAAACCAATGGCCAGGATGTGATTATCAACACGCAACATTCATATCTAAAATAAGCTTTGCTGTCATTTTAATGTTACTAGCAGCTCACAGCTTTGCTGTGTACCTTGTTTATCAATGGAGAA
>CAEGAE010071617.1:0-11908 GCA_903067095.1 Girardinus metallicus | reverse complement strand
TCTTTGCAGGATGTCAGAAAACCTTCCCAGAGCTGTTTTGATATGAACTGCATCCCACCCTCAGATCTTCTGCTTGAGGAAACTCCAAAGGTTCAAGGTTGAGGTCAGAGGAGGAAGGTGGCCACACCATGAGTTTCTCCCCTTTTTTGCCCATAGCAGCTAATGATACAGAGGTATTCCTTGCAGCATGAGATGGTGCATTGTCATGCATGAAGATGATTTTGCTGCTGAAGGTTCGGCTCTTCTTTATGAACCATGAAAGAAAGTGATCAGTCAGAAAGTCCATATACTTTACTGAGATCATTTACACACCTTCAGGGACCCTAAAGGGGCCGACCAATGATTCTCTCCCCATGATTTCGGTCCAAGAAATGACTCCACTACCTCCTTGCTAATGTCACAGCCGTGTTGGGAGGTGGTGGCCGTCCACCACCAATCCACTACTGCGTCCATCTAGACCATCCAGGGTTGCGCAGCAGTCATCAGTGAACAAGTCTGATTGAAAATGAATCTTCATGTATGGCTGGGCCCACTGCCACCGTTTCTGCTTGTGAGCTCTGGTTAGTAGTGGCCCAATAGTAGGTTGATGCACAACAAGCCTCTGGAGGATCCTCCACATTGAGGTTCCAGAGGACCCAGCAGCTTCAAATAACTGTTTGCTGCTTTGAAAGGGCATTTTAGCAGCTGCTCTCTTAATCCCATGAATTTGTCTAACAGAAACCTTCCTCATTATGCCTTGATCTGCACAAACCCATCTTTGTTCTGAATCAGCCACAAATCTCTTCACAGTACGATGATAGTTCTTCAGTTTTCGTTAAATATCTAATGTTTTCACACCTTGTCATATGGCACGACACTATCTGATGATTTCCGTCAGCAGAGATCTTTTCTTTTTCCCATATTGCTTGAAACCTGAGGCCTGTTTAATAATGTGGAACATCCTTTTTAAGTAGATTTCCTTTAATTGAGCTCAACAGACAAACTAAGCAACCAGCTCTCTGAAATTAATTATAGTGATTCATAGAGCCCTGAATACTCCGTCACACCATAAGAAATTCAAGAATAAACAATCATCAGATAAGCAAAACTGCCAATGAACTTTTGGGCATACTCAAAATTTCCATCCCATGATCTCATGAGATCATTTATCTCAGATTGATGTTTACATGGTTTAATTACTGGGGTAAATTAATGTATTCATTTCTAAATATTGTAATTGGTTAGATTCCGTTTGATGAATTTTGTTTTTATCATTTTATTGTATTTACTATTGATCTTTACTTTTTATTTAAACCGTATGTGTATCTGTATATATACAAATATATAAATATACATATCTCAAAGTTCAAAAAGATTTCCGCTCTCTGAACTCATAAAACTTCCTATTTTAAATGTCAGCTTTGAAATTTATTCAATCTAAAGTACGGCCCACGCTGTTGGCCCAATGCCATTTCAGGACGAGTCTCTGTAACGTGTTGTTTAGAAATCCTTAGAAAAACAATTCCTGAATGACTCATGCTCTGCTCCTGGAGTTAGCTGTTGGCTCCTAAAATGGCGCCAACTAGTGAAAAAAAAACCTGACATTTCCCCCAAAGCCGTCAAAAGACATTAGCTCACCACAGCTCTGGGTGGTGCCATACAGTACAAATGCCCCTTCCAGGCTACCATCTGGTAGCCTGTTGTGAAGCTTCAGAAAAGAACACTATGTGGTAAAAATGGACCGCTAATACAGTGTATTTATGCCTGTTTGCCTCGTCCTCAAATAGCTTGGGTGACTCAGTTGTGTACTGTGTGCGCTTCTGCGTGGGTGTCTGTGTATCTGTGCAGAGAAACAAAGACTACAAAATCAAACACTTGCAGTTTTTGTAAGAGCTAATACATATTTTTAGCTCTTTCATTAAAAAAAACAAACAAAAAAAAAAACAATGCTTTGGAAGAGAATCTCCAGTAATAACAAATGAAAATTTGTCATTCAAATTAATGACACAAAATCTCAATAATAAATCATTGAACACCACAGTCTATGTTAACCAAGCACCATTTAGCTGCAGTATCATTAAGGTACGAACAATTTATATATAAGGCCAGAATACTGTGAGAAGCTAACTGTTAGCCTCCAAGGACACTGAAATTAGCATCTGCTTTGAAGTTGCAGATCAGTGTTAATCACAGTTTGTGACGTATCGAACCTCCATGAAAAATATGTAAATTTCACAATTAACAAAATAATAGTAAGCTGAGATGGCTATAGTGGTATTAGCTTACATTTGGTTGACTATCTCTTCAAAATGTTTAGTGATCCATCTCTGGCTTCTGTTGTGAAAACCGTTAGGAATTTCTTGATGGTGATTTGTTGTTTAGTGTGTTTATCTTTTATTTTCTTTTCACTAATACGTATGAAAAATCTACAAGCCATTATTTCAATAATTATACAGAGCATAAGCAAGGTATGCAATACTATGTGCTAACACCTGCTAGCTAACGTCTATATACTCCTTTTTGACTTTATGGCATGTGAAAGGAATATAGCTGATTGTTAGCAAACTGAAATAATTTAACACAATCAGATCTCTTGACAGAATATATCACTCTAGATATGATAATATTGTGCTGGTCAATGTTAGGTCCTGCACAGTAAGTGCTACGTGTTAACATCAGTCTTCTCTTGTTTGCCCATTAGCAGTGTGGCAAGCAGGTGAGAAAGTAGACCAAAAAACGAAATTGAAACATTTTGATTTTTGTGCTTTGCTAACTTTAAATAAAATGCTAAGCTTTATCCTCTCTTTCCTTTTGTCCCTTGCTCTTATCCTGTGCTCCTTTTTCCTCAGATTTATCTGAATACCTTCTTCTCTAACCCTGCACAGTCTTTATTCTTGTTCCTTATCTTTCCCAACACACCCTATCCTTTCTGCAGGGTTTAAATACCACTTTTAGTGAAACAGATGCACACTTAGACACTGACACAAGCTCTCATTAAAGAGAAAACCCAGCCAGCTGCACTGCTCTACACTTTCCCTTTTCTAAATCACACAAATATTTGTCAACTAGACTATATTCATCAAATGTAAAACACGTGACTAAGGCACCTCTAGAAAAAAAACATACAGCAAATAGGTAATCAAGATTTTTATAGCAATAAATATAGATTCAGGACTGTTTTATAGTAATCATAGGACGAAAAATGGAAAGGGAAGGCTCTGTACTGCTATGGAAAGATTAGGAGGTATTGATCGAGGCAACTTAATAGCCAGGTTCAGGATGCCACTGATCTGATGGCAAGGCTGGTTCGGTTCTTATTACAGCCACCAAAGGGAGGCAAAGACAGGAAGTGTTGAAAGGAAGGACGAGGAAATGAGTCTCCCCAGAACTCTGCACCTCTATAAATCACAGCAGCACACACATACAAAACACTTCTGCTGTCAGAAAGGACAAAAACACGCAGTCACACCGATACACACATACATGCACACACAGAAACCAGGACATTCAGAAATGTAAACAGGCTATGACAAACCGCAACTGATACGTCATGATATCAGTAGATCGATCATGTAGGACTGCATAGAGGATGTTCTTTGATATATCTCAAAAATAAAGAACCTCTAAGCAATGTTCAGGTATTATGACGGACCTTAAAATGTGCTAATATGCACAGTGGAGCCTGTGTTAGAACTACGAAGAAGCTAACATTTATAGACAACCTTTATCTTTGTTCTTGCGGCACAACTGATAGGAGCTAAGGAAAATGAATGGTGACTCATGGATTGGCTGCTTCGCAAATGATAGCATGTCAAGTAGTGTTGCACATATTGAAAGTATTTCAGTTTCCAAAGTCACATCTTCTTTCCAATATTTCTAATACGTTCCACAAAAAAACATCCATGAAAAGTAATTCGCCTAAGAGTGTACTGATAAATTAGCCCAAAATTCCCTAATTTTACTAAAATAATAAAGATCGGTGATTGAAAAGCTGCAATTGGTGCACCCCTAAAATCAACAATTGAACCATGAGAGCCAGGGAAGAATTGGCTTTATATTGACCCTTAAGATCGATGTGAGTGCACATTATGTAAATATTCCACACATAAATGAAAGACACCTTTGATTTAACAAGGATAGTGTTGATTAAGGACAAAAAACACAGAACAAACGCAATAGAAGAACTCAAATAGGACTTACCTATAGTAGAGAGGTGGCCAGGTCAAGAGTTGTGACATGGGAAAAAAATGAAACAAAAAAAGACAATTAGAATTTTTGATTGTATTTTCTAACAAAACAACAGTTTTTTTCCAAGTTCAGTTCAGGTAAAGATGGAAAGAAACAGATGGGTACAGCAGGCAGGAATACCAGAATTAATTGAACAGAGCATACAGACAACATTTAACTCCTGGATGGAAAGTAAGGGGGAACATAATTATTGTGTTAGCACACACCTCGACTGGAGAAGATAAAAAAACCCAGAAGAGATTCAGAGTTGGTTCCGATATCTACCGATGTGTCTAAAGAGAGAGATTCTGTGATTGGTTAGAGGCTGCACACCCATCAACAGGAAAAGAGTTAATTATGGGAGAATCCCGACAGTGCGTCTTTGGAAACAAAGGTTAGCATCAAGGCAACTTATAGTCTCAGTTGGTCAACAGTTGAGTTAGTCACCCCAAAAACAGTCCAAACCAGACATGCTAGTGAAGGTTTTTAGAGGTGGTCATACAAGGAACGGCACAAGCAGCTGCAATTCCTACGATAATCCCTTGATTAGTAAAAGACACACAAGCAATCAATACAGCCCAATACCGGAACTATTCAAGCTGGTTGGAAGCGCCATGCATAGCAACCATTCGCTTCAATCTTTAAGTTGCCTTCGGTACCTCTACTAGGGCTGACTACAACCAACCTTCCACGATGGGGACAACTGGAGGGACCACAGCTGTGTCTTCCACTGGATCAGCAAAGCTGGGAAAGAAAGGCTTTGCAGCAGGGTTGAGGCCGGATCCTGGTACTCCAGCGGGACCCACTGAAGGAGGAGATGAGGGTGAAGCGACAGGGGATGCCTGTGGGGAGAGCTTTGCCTCTGGAAAGGTGGGACTCCTGACAGATGAGGTCGAAGAAGAAGGAGGTGACTTTCTGGATTGTTTCTGGGCAGATTTCCCATCTTTGTGCTTGGATTGGAATTCTTGGGCAGTGGTTTTGGGTGAGCGGAGAGGTGCTGGACTTGGTGTGTTGAAGGACAGGCCCAGGGGGAAAGGATGGCCTGCGGCACTCGTGTCACTGAAGTCAAACAAATCGCTGTTGCTGCTCAGTTGGGAGTTGTTGAGCATCCATGAAGCATCAGAGGGTGATAGAGGTGGGGCTGAAGCCAACACGTCATCTTTAGGTGAAACGGCCTGGCTTGTCTGTGAAGCAGAGCTGAAAGCTGAGGTATCTCCATCTGAAACAGCTTGCATGGAAGACTCTTGAAAGGAACTTGAGATGTCAAACATCCCGCTGTCTACTAAGTCAGCTACAGCTCCTGTGTTCTCTGAAGAGAAAGGAGGATAAATGGTTTGATTGCTTTGACCCAAACCTGCATTTTCGGTGTCCATTAGGACATCTACTGCCTCAGGAAAGGAGCCAGGCATTGTTTTGTTGGTGGAAGACGGCATAGTGAATGGAGTTGCTGTAGCATTCAGCTCACTGTTGAGGGCTAGAGGACTGATGGCTGCAGCCTTTGGAGAGATCAAAGGGGAAGGGTCTTCCTCTGGGTAAAACTCTTTCTTCCAGGTGTGTTGGCTAGTGTCTTGGCTAGTGTCAATGTCTGCAAAAGAGCTCTCCATTGTTTCATTCACTGAACTCCCAAGATCCACCAGTGCTTCCACTTTCATTTCTGAGGCAGTCGCTGAAGAGGGAACAAATGGCTCTGCTGTCACTGCCCATTCCTCTGGAAGCTTCTTCCTGTTTTTACTCTTCTTGCCACGGCCTCCGCTCTTCCCAAGTTGCTCTTCCCAGCCGCATTCTCCTCTGTCCCTTCTTGGGCCAATCCTATGATAAAACTCCTCAGTCGGAGGAGTGTTTTCTCCTGCTTCCTGCGTCTCCGGCTGACCCCTGCTCTCAACGTGTTCGTAGGATCCCTCATCTTTCTGTCGCCTTTTCTTCTTCTTCTTCTGTTTTCTGTCAGATCCGTCCGCATCCCTTTCATCGCCCCCCGCGTAGGCGGTGCTCTCACGGCTGGGCCAGCATTCGGGCGTATCTTCTGGGCTGGCTGCAAGCTGATCGACTTGGTCGGAAAACTTCACAGAAACGCTTGGAGCAAAAGGTGAATCTGTTGATGGGGAGCCAAGCTGGTCTTGCCAAGAGTCGTCTAAGGAACCTTGTTGTGGGTGAAGAGGGGAAAGTTTAAGGTTGGGGATATGGTTATGAATATCGACAACAGCTCTGGTTCCCTAGATCTAACTCGAAAAACATAAGCAGACAATTCAGAACATATCACAGCAAGACAGAAAGGGACAATGGTAAACAATGTCAGCAATGAATATTTAAAGAAGCAAACTTTCTAAGAATAAATATAATAACCACTTCTATTGAAAAAAGATGTCGTTGGTTTAGGGAGGCGAAACATTGAACTAAGCAGCAAAAAATCCTCAGACTGGGTTTCTTTGGATTGTCGTGTCCTGATGATTGAGAATCTACACCAGTGTGTAAGAGATTGGTGCAATGTAGGGTATCAAAGACAGAAAAATTAATTATTATTAACACAGCTCATAGGACTGCACATGCTTTTGTGTAACATCATGCTGAAAATGGAAACAATTCTCTTAATGTTCAAATAGACCATTTCAATTAATACTCATAGTAGCAAGGCTTGAATTTCTCTATTTGAGGTTCAATGCAAAAGTGAATGATGCAAAATTAGTGAGAATTGTCAAAAGTCTGTGAAAAAAAATTGCCCAAACTAATAATAATTAGCTGTAAGTCCAGTTTAAAGATTTTCTTTCTGGATATTTCCCCCATTTGGATCCTGTTCATTTGTTAATTTATATTAACAAATGAACAGAAAGTCTCACTAATGTCTGACTTGTAAAACACATTTTCAGCTTTATTTTATTACATCGATCACACAAATACTTACATCCTTACCAGTTTATATGTACTTTTAGGATTAGTCTGAAAATGTTCCTTTTTGTTTAATCTTATAGCTAAAGTGGCTATGGTCAGAGGCTAAGCTGTGCTACTTTCTCCTACTACTATCCAGTATTGATATATCTTATATAGCTAAGCATTGGCTGAAATACTGCTGCCAGCCTCCTGCTACAGTTAATACTCTTGACCGTTTCTCAGAATTTAACCTCTCTCTCCTAGAGATACTCATTGACCGAGCGTTTACCACTGGTTTCTTCCTGTTAAAGGGGAGTTTTTTTCTCCCCACTGTCAATATATCATCCTGGGTGAAGGAGTGCTGGAAGTCAGTGACTTGATACCATCTACTGGGAAAATCTTTCAATTTGAAAAATTATCTGAACTTGGTGCATTGTTCAATCTGTTTGGACTGTATTTGACTTGAAATGTGTCTGCATTACTGGAATAAATAGACCATGTTCCTGTGAGGTGCCTTGGTATGACGATGTAAATGATGTAAAGCACTTTGAAGTGCCTTGCTGCTGAAATGTGCTATACAAATAAAATTTGATTTGATTTTGATTTGATGTTGTAAAGAGGCGATATATTAACAAGCTAAATTGGAATGCTCTAACCGTCCCACAGAAAGAAGGTCATTCCAGGCAACTCTGCTTAAACTATATAGCTTTTTTTACGGTAATGGCATAATTATGATGGATGACAGTAAAAAATATCTCCTTAAAAGTTACAAGGTAAGGAAGGCAGCAAGATGAAATGGTAAATGAGCAGCAACACAACCGAAGAAGAAATTGCTCACTGAAGCGGGTTTGCTCTTCCTACTTTGGCCCAGTTTCTCTAGGATCTCTCTTTATACCCACACACGGATGGGGAAGAAGAGTTAAAGTAGAGCAGATGTCAGGGTCCATACCACACAGTGGCTCTCTGGAGGGCCATATTTCATGCTAACAAGGCAATGACAGAACTGTGCTCTCTATAGTGTGCGTGCTAAAGTTGGAGGAGGCAGAAGAAGCACATCAGTCAAATGGACCAGACTCGGGTTGGGATGTGTGGACTCCAGTCAGCATCTTATGAACACTAACTTACTGCATGTGCACCTCTAAACCCAACTGACTGACTGGGGTCAAAGGTAAAGGCTAGGTTAGGTGAGATAGGCCTGTGTGTTCAGTGCAGTGTGAGCCATGCTAGTCAGAGAGCAGTCAGCAGCAGTCAAAGCAGGAAGTGTGTTTCACCTGATGTTACTCACATCTACAGCTGGGAGTCTTCCTGTTTGTGCCTTAGAGTATAAACACCCCCTCCTCTACTCTTAACTCTGTTTAAACCAGCGTTCAAAATGTGAATAAGAGCTTTCAGTTACATTATAACCACAAACCTTCGTGTATTTTGATTGGGACTTTAATGTGATAAACCAACACAATTATAGTAAACAACTGTGAATTGTGAAACATATTCTGTCACCCGGTCAGAAACTCGACAGAGACGATAGTTCTGGAAAACCCGGATAGACTCTGACCTATAAAATTCCAGTGAAATGCATTGAGGTTTGAGGCTGCAAAATGTGTGAGGTGTGTGAATTAAACACCGACTCAGCACTTCAGTTTCCAACCCAAAGCTTCTGGATGATTGTACAACTACAATCACGCTATTGAAGGTTTTGTTGATATTAAAAAGCCTCCCTTGGATTCAGTTTGGTACCTGCTTTCTAAAACTGTTTTGGAAAGGTTGTTTTTTGTAAAAGAAAAAAAAAAAAAGGTAGTAAGAAAACCGAACAGCAGATCCCCTGGTGTTGACGGGGTTAGAGGCCACAGCCACTCGTTATTAGTTAAAATCTCTGAATATTATAGATCTCTCAAAAAATGTTCACATTTGCCTATTTTAATAATTAATACGCTAAATAAACCTCAATATACTTTAGTGGAAACAGTCTTAACACTACTCCAGAAGCCAACATTTCTAGTCTTCCTTATTTAAACTCTTGAGGTAGAGCCAATCACCTCTGAGGAAAATGAACGATGCACCTGGATTTTGTTGCTTTACAGAAGCAAGCAAATAGCGTGTCAAGTAGCAATGTGCTGAGATATTTTAGCTTCTCAGGCTGCATTTTCTGTCAAATAGTTTAGATGTCCTTTACAAACAAATCGTTTGTGGGTTTTTCTGTGAATAGTTTGGAATTCCATGTGAAAACTGTGGATAAGTTCTCAGGAGTTTTAGCATCGGCTCATTCGACTGGGTTTTTCCTGAAGAAATTATGTTCCTTTCTCAGTGAAGTTTGGACAAAAAGTTTCCATCCAAATATTTTCAGGCCGGAGTTGGACGTGTGAGTGAGTGGATGTAGAGAGGACAGTGAAGCGTGATCTGCGGACACTCACGGCTCAGTGACAGGAAGTCAGCACATGCAGACAGTATGTGACTGGAAGCCAGCGCATGACAGCACTCACATTACATGTCAGCGTCAGATGAGCATTGACCTTCATCCCATCAGAGTGGGAGGATGTGAGACAAGAAGTGGAGGACGGACAGGCAGCTGATTGTCACGGCTGTGAGGAGGGGCGACCGTGTACAATCTGAACTGATTTCACGTTCCTAATTCTGCAGTTTCTGCAGACTCAGCACATAAAAAACATGGTCCTAAACATTAAAAGCCGTACCGTGTATATGTAATTAGAATTTAGCTGCTCATTTATGATCTTTGCTTTATTAAAACACCTCAACAGTAGTGAAAAATCGCTCACTTGAAGCATTCGTCTTTCAGTAAAACCTAAGTGTTGTGACTAGTCCAGCCGGTTTGAGCTCAGCATTGTTACTCCACCATTTGACAAAAAAAACTAATAATTTTTTTTTTGAGATTTTGACAGACGGATAACACACGTCAATAAAGCTGAGAACTAAATGAACCCAGTATCCAAGTATATGGTAAGTAATATTACCATATACTTACTATCTAGCTGATAAAAAGCTTAAATACAGAAATAATCCACTACGGAAGCGATTGAATGTCAGAGATAGGAAATAAATTTAGTAGATGTATCTTATGTCATTCTGACTAAATGTAAATATGTTACTCTGTCCTCTCTCACTTAAATAAGAGCATATTTTAGTTTTAATGAGATATTAATCTTCTTGATTTCTTTAGTGCTCCTGTAGTTTCTCCTGCCTCCTGACAGTTAAATGTTTCCACAGAATAAAAAAAAACAAAATGGCTCCTTGACTCCATTGCTTGCAGAACCACCTTAATGGTCTAAATTACTTTATCAGTCTCTAAACTTGTTGTGAGGAAATTCTTTAACACATTCAGTGAATATGAAACTCAGAGAAGCAGAATCAATGATTAAACCTTCAACGAAGATGTTGAGTACTATTCACCTAAAAGTTTACCAAACAGCCAAGTACATTAGTGATTTAGAATTTATCAGGAAAAAAACTATTTAGAGAAAGCTGGGTGCGCTAAACCTTTTCAAAGCAAGCAAAAACGCTACATGAAAAATTAGCTCTGCTAATAACACATTTGTGGATTAACAGAAGTGTGTCCATCATTGCATCTATTGTTATTAGATACATATATAAAAAAAGCCTCGACTAGAACTAGAAATGCTAAATACCTCGAACTCGGATTGGATGGCGAGTGTCTATAAATGTCAGTTTCCAAGCACAAACACTTTAAATTTCATTTAGGTCTTGACACTTGTCATAATATGACTACGCTTTCATGCAAACCTTTCCACTGCAGTTGGTTGCATGTGAAGACTCTCAGTGCTCAGAGTGGGAATGACATTTTTAAGTTTTACCTGCTGAAACATCCAGGGGGCTCCCAGGGGCCTGGGGTTCTGGCAGCATGGCGCTGTGATCTTTTGGGACTTCTGACCCAGCTTGGGGAGTCGGATACTGCGACTCTAATATACTTGGGGGCTTCTGTGGTTGAAGAGGTGCGGCTCCCACTTCCACATTCATTCCGATCCCTCCTGGCTGAGAGAAGCCTAAAAAAAAACCCATCAAAACAGAGTGATGGTGTTAATGTTAAGACTTTTTGTCTTACCCATGTGCATGGAGATAGATAAGTATTAATAGTGAATCACTCTGTCGTTCCTAATGTGTGATCAGAATTGATGCTTGTCTCATTTATTGAAATACATCTGTGTTACTTCTTAAGAGCATAGTGGATGACAGTATTTCCTGCCCATTGGGGATTTATTTCTGATTTTGCTTTTATTTCACACTGAAATATTTTAGATAAGGGCAGAACAAAACGAACGATGGCTGATTTTCTGATGTTTGCGGAAGTAGATAAGATATGTTTATCATCCAATTATCAGCTGATCGCCCAAAATTAAAGAAATCGGGGCCAATCTACCCAGGCACCGCCAGGTTAGATGATTAAATACAATTAAACTGGAACAAAAGAACCTGGGATATGAGGAAAAAAAACTCTGTCAACATGAAAACACTAACATGGTAAAAAAAAAAAAAAAAAATTCAGGAACATGGTGGTGGTAGTATAGCAGTAAGGATCTGGTAGTGCTTTACACATTCTGGATGAAAAAAAAACTAAATCTGGAAAAATCTTTAAGGGAGCAAACACTTTTCACAACAGTGTGTGTCTTTCTATAGACCTGCAGAACATATTGAATTGTAATCATCAAAATATTTATGTGTGGAAACTTTCATCTAGCCTCATACGGGGTTGAACACTCTGTCTGGCTTAACAACAGTCCAACGTTCAACACCGGAACAAAACCACTGTTTTTGTAACGGGGCTAAAGATTTTCACTAAAAGTTACCATAAGTCCACATCAGCGAAGGTATG
>CAEGAE010071612.1:0-23338 GCA_903067095.1 Girardinus metallicus | reverse complement strand
ACATGACTGTCAGGTTGATTGGCCTCTCCAAATTGTCCCTAGGTGTGAGTGTGTGAGTGCATGGTTGTTTGTCCTGTTTGTCTCTGTGTTGCCCTGCGACAGACTGGTGACCTGTCCAGGGTGTAACCCGCCTCTCACCCGGAACGTAGCTGGAGATAGGCACCAGCAACCCTCCCGACCCCATTAAGGGACAAGGGTGAACTGAAAATGGATGGATGGATATATATATATATATATATATATTATCCCCTTATATATTTAATCTGGTTTTGCTATTTGTCTCACTTAAATGATTCAGATCATCAAACAAAATGTGATATCAGACAAAGATGACCTGAGTAAATACAAAAGTGTTATTATTTCTTCATTTAATTTGAGAAAAAAAGTTATCCACCACAGCCAAGTCCTGTGTGGAAAAGTTATTAGCTAAAAACCAATTGAGTTAGGCATTTGAAATAAGTTGCTGAGCCACCATTGGTTCTAACAACTGACATGATTAATCATGCCACAACTTCTCATGGGATTTTAGCCCAGATTTTGAGTCGGCCTTCTTGTCAGTCCACAAAATATGGTTCCAAAACTCTAGGGGATCTTAAAAATAACTGATCACTGTTCCATGATTTAGCTTTACTGTGGTACACAGTTCAAAAGGTTTAGAAGACACTTCCACAACTAGTCAACACAGCCGCAACTAATCTGCATCATCAGCCAGTATACAAAAGAAGCCTGTTGCCAGTTCTTCGGCGCCTGAATGTTAGCTGTTCATGGTACTCTGTGCCCCTCACTGTTTGCTCCTTCTGAGTCTCTCTGAATTTTTTGATCCCCTTGCACACAAGTGGTGCTCTGAATGTTACCCTTTGTGCCTCCTGAGTCCTACCCTTCGACAACAAGAATCTCCATAAAGAAACCTCTGGTTCAGGAATCCACGACTAACAACCCACATGCACAGGCTTGTGAACCAGTGTTCACAAGCCTGTGCTGTTACCTGTTCGCCCTCCAAGGAAAACAACCACCTAGCAATTATCACCGTTCTATCTCACTGGATTTCCTGTCAACACTTCCATCTCCACCTGAATCCAACACTCCCTAAACTTTAGGGGAACTCAAACTCAATTTACCTGGGAGGCAGAGTCTGGGTGAGGCCGCATAAAGGATTCCACAAAAAACATTTAAAAAATATCCTCTAATATCATCAACATTTAATTATTTCTCCAATACATGAACTGTCCTGAACACATGAATGGAACATTGAATGAAGATCATGAACAGTTCTTCAGAACATGGCTTCTCAACAAAGAAATACTGCGTCTCCCACCTTTCCTGAAATTGTCTCTTCACTGCAGGCTTTGGCTTTAACAAAGACATGATGAGGGTGTGAAAAAAATTGTGTTTATTCCACTTGGCGTTGCTCTTGTTCTACGTTTCATAATAGTCTTTAGCCAGCTAGCAACGTATGGAGAACATCTCGACGCATGACGTCATTACCGCTTCTACTTGTCACAACAGCGGGCGGATGACCGGTAGCAGTCGCCTTTCTCTGGGATTGATCGTGGCATTTGGTAATGGTAGAAAGTACCGGAATGGCAACTGCAAAAAAGGCAACTGGTACCGGACTGTTCCATCATCCGCCACACTATTGTTACAAGCATAGTGTGCATGAAGTCGGTGTAGCTTAGCCTAGCACCGAATGTCAGCCATGACGAGGCGGGACTTCCTTCAGAGGTCCACTCACCCTGTGGGCCACACTAATATTATACTTTCATACCACAGTGGGGGCCACGAGACATCGTCCTGCGAGCCGCAATTGACCCGCGGGCTGGGAGAATGAGACCTCTGCCCTAAAGGAACCAAGCCCCAGCTCCAGCCTTATTTTGACCCAGTGGATCAATCTCCACCTCACCAGTAAGATCATCATCTCAATCATCTGTCAAGCTGTGCTCACCTCACATCTTCTCTGTCCTCAGTGCTCCAGATTCCCCAGCTATCCCAGTCCCCAGACAAAGAAAACATATCCATTTTTTTTTGTACAATAAACTTTATTTTACTGATTTCTCCGTCTCCTGCGTGTGTTCTGCATGTGGGTCAAACGACATGACAAAGTTGCTTGTTTTCAAGATATTCTACCTTACTGTGTGTCGTCAGATAGGTTCTTTTCAAGTGATTTATTGATTATCCTGGTTGGTTTGGGCAGCTTGTCTCCCATCACTACATAAAGTTATCCTTTCAAAACAGTTTTTTTTTCTGAGATTATCTCTTACTGATATTGACATTTTCTGATGAGCAGAAACATGTGTGACAAAAAAAAAATCTATAAGGAGGCAAATAATTTTTCGGTGTACCAGGAGTAGGGTATGAACTGTGTGCTGTCAGACATTATTTTCACTCCATCTCTCAACGGCTTTGCCGTGTTTAGTTTTGGTGCTGCTTTCAGGCTGCAAAACTTCAACAGTTAAATGTTGGTGTAATAAGTGTGTGTACGGTACCATTCCATCAGAGTCTTTGAGGTCCAGGCTGTTGATTGCAGACATTCTTCTGGCGATGGCATACGCCTGTGCTCTCTTTCCCAGACACACCACTTTATGCAGAAGTCTGGAGGGAGAAACATACAGATTGGGAAAATAGATGCATTTGAGGATCTAATGAAATGAAAAAGTTACTAATCTAAAACACGGATAAAATACATTATATGCTAGCATGATGAAAAAGGCTTGCTGTCAGGATGAGTCGAGTGCTGCCTGGGGTTGAATTATTTCATTTCCACCTTCCTGCCAACATGACAAGATGTTGATCTGAAGTCAGAAATAAAACTGAACCTCAGTCTGACTTGACTACAGTTTTCTACACTTTTTGATCTTTTTGAGCTCTGTTACTCAGTTATCACAGAAAGATGGCAGCGCTGTCAAAGGCATCTATTCATAGAAGACGTAAAAGTCACGAGGCAGTAAATACGGACGAAACCTTACTAGTGTTGTTACAGAAAAATGTAAAAAATTATGGAAAACAGGGACATTTTGGATGTAAATGCTTAAAGGGAATAAAAAAAAACTGCTTCAGCTATTCGCAGCTGTAATTGCAAGAAAATTAAGTTCTGTCAAGTTTTGACACAGAAGATTTAGATTCCTCACCATCAATTCAATACTGAAGTATTCCAACATCTTCTTTCCTGTGAATGATCTTGAGTGCTGACAGCACTTTTTTTATTCTGAACTGCTGATTAAACTGTGGATGTTTTCAGTTTCTCCTTTGCCCTCAACGAAGCCGAGGCTGAGAAGGATCGATGAAAGTACAAATACTCAGTTCTCATTTCGACAAACATATCGTTTTGTCACGCTTGCTCCTGTGTCGGAGCTGGATTTCCCATACCTCAGGGTCACACATTGCATGATTGTTTCATGTCACATGTGACACATTCAAACACATGGAATGTGCTGTACCCGAAAAACAGTTGAAGATAATTACTCTAGGTCAGAACAGGAATGTGAAAGAACTTCCCTAAAGAAAAAGGATTAGGAGGAGAAGTGAACTGAGGGTGAACCTATAAAACAAACAATGATGACGATTTTCAGAATGACTTTGACGACAAAGAGTAAGACTTGAACTCAGCTGATAACCTAGTGGACTGTTGCAGGTGAAGTTTATTTGAATGATTTTGATTGGATGGCAAGCTGCAGCTATTTCTACAGCTTGAAGAGTAAAACCTATAAATTTTACTGTCAATGTTATTTACCGTATTTTCTGGACCATAAGTTGCACTTTTCTTCATAGTTGGGCTGGTATTGCGACATACTGTCAGATGCGACATATGCTTGTTTTTTCCACTTCATGACTCATTCTTTGATGATTGATAGTGACTGACATGAACCCAGAAATAAGCAGTCGTTTGCAGTCGTGAAGAGAGCTAATTGTGGGCTGTGAGCAAGAGCTGGAGGAAAGAGTGCG
The DNA here is from genome assembly GCA_903067095.1 of Girardinus metallicus. NCBI lineage: Eukaryota > Metazoa > Chordata > Actinopteri > Cyprinodontiformes > Poeciliidae > Girardinus > Girardinus metallicus. The sequence continues at coordinate 19,399 of CAEGAE010071612.1, read as the reverse complement.
CAGAAAATGGATGCTAGAATAATGCGGTATCAGGAGGGACTTAAACTGGAAATAATTATAAATGGCTTTGCAGGCTGCCCTTTCATGTTGTTGGTGTTACCGCTTCATTAGCTTGTTAAAAACCAGCCACTTGTTCTACTGTTTACTATGTACAGACGCTCTGGACCCTCGACTATCTGAGAAACGATTGCTGGTTGGAGGGGTAGACCCTGTTGAAGTTTTAAATGATTTGACCCAGTCGTTATCTATTGGCTGTGACGTATGTAATGCACCAGCTCAGTAAATCTTACCGGAAATTGTGTGCCAGTACATCTTTGCCAGCAACAAAATATCTTAAACATTCTTCTTTCTCCGACTTTAACTGCTCAGTATTTGAAAGCGTGGCCAACATCGACTGAAAGGCTTCGTTCGTTCTTCCACTGCCACTTCCAAACTACAACCAGGCAGACTACAGATCTAAAACAGCACAGAAAATTGACTTCAGTTGTTCACAACTTCTGTTCGCTGATTAGTCCGGTTGAAACTCAACCTGATAAATCGAACTGAATGGGAGAAATCTCCAATGAAGGGAGTAAGAATTGAGCAGAACTTTGTATTTGTTGGTGTAAATAAATAGAAAGTCCCCTGGGGGAGATTTTCTTTGTTGTGAGAACTTATTTTTACTTTCGGTGTCTAAAGTCAGAACTGAATTTGGAAAGAAATCTTTTCAGTTTTCTGCTCCATGCTCTTGGAACCAGTTGCAGAAAAACATGAACCTAAAGGTGCTGTTATATCTAAATGTTATAAATCTGTTCTTACTGATTTTGAGAAGGAATCATTTGTCTGTAAATGTTTTAACTGAGGAAACTTTTAATTGATTTACTTAGTGTTAACATGTTCTCTTTGCTGTGAATGTTCTGTAATGTTGAGTGGTGCTGCTGCCAGTCTTGCCCAGAATTCTCTTGAGATTTTTAATCTCAATGAGATTTTCTACATTTTTTGCCTGATGAAATTTATATTCCAGAGCAATTTATAGTTTCAAGACATTTGGAGGACTATAACTTAGTCCTCAAACTTTCAGTTTCACAATCAACCAGGAGGAACATAACATCAGTGTAAAAAGTGAGCTTAAGACACCTTTCCTCCCAGACAGTAACAGTGAGCACCATGCTTACGTCCTGCCATGCTCATCGGTGGTCAGCAGCTCAGCATCAGAGGTCGCCCTCAGCTGGCTCTCCTCTTTCTGCAGCTGTGTCCAGAAGAAGGCAGAAGTGTTCAGATCCCAGTTGTTCTTCGGCTCAACCCAGCCCTCCTCTCTGACACCGGGGGGCTGGAGGCTGAAGAACATGCAGTCGGGTCGGGTCCAGGCCACGTGGTGTTCCAAGGCACTGGAAGAGTAGGCCATGTAGGGTTCTGGGCTGGGGATGATTTCATCGTATTCGTCACCGGAATTTACATCTACAGGGGAAAGAACAGGGGTAGCATGAAGTTAATCTTCCAGATCCGATTTGAGTGAGTTGGACTAAGTGTTCAGTGAATGTTACCAGTTGGAGACAGTTCGGGATAGGTAGTGAAGTCAGAAGGAGGGGACTTTGGGGTCGGGGAGCGAGGAGTGCAGCCAGTTCTCAGGTCCTCTTCCAACACTTCGATGATGATTGCCAGTTCCTCCAGGCTTTTCACAGGGTGTTGTGCCTAAAAGCAAAAGCAATGCCAAACTCAGCAATCCAAAAATCTCCCATGGAGATGAGTACCCCACTGTTGTTTTATTTTCCCACATACACCTTGGTAACTTTATTTCTTGCGCGAGTTCTGGCACGTTTCCTGTTTCCTGTTGAACAGAAAGACAAGCATCATTGGCAGATCAAGGAGTAAAGAAATGACAGTTGTTTTTTTTATAAATCTTTGGTAATCTGACAAAAATTAATGCAGCTTTACATGTCTGTCTTGTCATAAACCAAAGTTTACTCAAACAGTTTTCTTATCTAAGAAATATTATTGGAGCAGCTTTGGTCTTTTGGACAGAATACAAAGTAATGACATCAGTTCACTCACCAGAGCTTTTTTTCAAGTCTCTTTCCTACATTCACACATGCGGATTTTGTGGAGAAAAGTGAAAAAAACAACAACAAAAGTTTCATCAATGCACCAAGTATATCAATATGTTTAAAATGTTGCTTCTACATGCACCATAGCAAATGACTGCACTTCAAAAATCACTGATTTAAATTACAATTACATAAAAAAAATTGAATAGCATGAAAACGTTCAATATTTTTGGTCACTTTTCTCATAAAGACAAGGTGAACGAGGTCAAGCCTGCATCTCTGTACTTGTATATGCTTGATATTCATGAAGACACCTGGACTGACTCACTGATATCGTAGGAGTTTCTTTAGAACTTGTGAAATGTTGGGAATAGAACAGTGAGTCAGCAGGAACAAAGGGAGGTCGGGGGTGTCGGGGGGGTGCGAGGGGGGTCTCTTTTAACCACACTGGAGTTAAATTAAGGAGATAAAGATTATTATCTCACTGCATTTAGAGCATCTCCAGAAGTAAATGTATAAAAGGCAACTGGCTATGCTTTTAAAAGAGATCACTGATGAAGTGGAAAAGAACATGTGCTCACTAATTCAGTTATTTTTCAAACAAAAAGAAGAAAGAGTTTACGTTAAAGTCATCGGGGTCCATGTCTTTGGGCACTCGGATGTTTTTCAGAAGATCCCTAACCGGCATTCTGACACGAACTCCGAGGTAGACCCGCTCACCGTCAGAGACTGAACATCTTGTGCCTTGATGGAAAACAGAAAACAAAAATCCTGTTGGACAGGATCAAAACTGGTTCTCAATTCTAACTAACTACTCAGTGAAAGAGTGAAAGCATAGTTGACGTTAGATAATTTTGTTTATTTTGGCTCTCTGATCCACACACCTGGAATGGATATGTTTACTGAAAAGGCACAGCTAATTAAAAGTCCAACCTCTGAGTTGAAAATAAACATGATTGTCATCAGCTGACCTGTTTAGTTTTACTCAGAAGTTAAAACTTCAAGGTTGGAAAAATGAACAAAAAGCTTCTCAACAAGTCAGAATGCACAGAGGGAACATTGGGTGTCTCAGCAGCACTGAACTCACAATCCAACTTGACTGAGTTATACCTAAAGCCTTGTTATGGTACTTTGAACCATTGACAGTTCGTATCTCATTAAAGCTTTTGCACACATTACTACGCATCGCCCATTATAACACACTTTGTTGCAGTGTTTGAGAGGTTGTAAGTAGACACAATGTAAGCTTACAACATATAAACATGTTTCTTTTGAGTGGAAGGTAAAGATTAGGGTGATGGCAGGGAGGGCTTCCAGCCTCAAAGACTTTAGGTTAAGGAAGTATTTTGTGAAATTTCCAAGTCATAATTATCGTTCTAATTCAAAGTCTGACATCGAATAAAACGACAGAAGGTATGAGTCTTGATTTAAATCAGCACTTCACTAGGAAGTAAAAGCTATGTGGGAGTTTGGAGATGATTGTTTCACTGATCCTGCGATTGGTTGGCAAAGCTGTTGGTGTACAGAGGTGGACTCTGTCCTCACTTTAAAGAAGGCCACATCAAAGCCCTGACAGATGTTTTGAAATGCAAACGGCATTATCTGGCAGTCAGTCAAACAAACACAACTTTATGTTTTATGTCATACGTAATTTCTCATTTCAGATATTTGAAAATATAAAATTGTCTAGTCGTAATTTGATCTGAGATATCCTGGATTGTAATTACAGAAGTGTAATCTTTCAAATGGCCAACCTGGTGACATCATTTGAGAAATCTCGAAAGGCATTTCGATCCATCAAAATGTTACTGAATCAGAATCTGAATGCAGATATCTTAAATTTAAAACAGTCAAATTGTAGTTGTCTTTAGCCAAAACTAATTTTATGACACCTAGAAAGTAATTACAGATGGTCATATAAAACTAATTTTATGTCAAAGGGGCCTGCCATACCCCATATATGCCACAGCGTGAGAAACAATTTTATTAACATATTCAACAACTAGAAATACTTGAACTGAAATGAAATGACGAATTGCTTACATCATTCCTTAATAAAAGTCATAGAATGAACTTGTGTGGTCAAACGACACCTGTTCCCTACCTTTGTTCCGTTTGCAGCCAGGCGGGCCTGGCACGGCGGGCGGCTCCTCCAGCAGAGGGCCCAGCCCGGCTCCTGGAGCCTTCCTGTTGTACGGTCCTTTCATCTCCTGGAACAACTGGGAAATACAAGGTTTTTGTAAGCAAAGACCAACTAGAGGTTTTCTTCTATTTTTTTTTCTATGGAGCCGAAGATGTGTCCAGAAACAAAAACTTACTAACAGCAGCCTCTGACCCCGGGCGTCACGGTGACCTGCTGCTGCGTCCCCAGGAGGAGCTGACAGAGTGAGAGGAGCCGCTGCTGTTCACACAAACCGCCGCCTGTTCTGTTCTGATCTGCTCCGTAACTCTGTGTTCCACTGAGGGGAAGGAATGCTGTCAGGAAGACCAGCCTCTTAGATTTAACGGCAGCGGAGAAGTGCCAGAGGGCGGGCTCACATACCAATCACTTTAACTGTTAGGGAAGAGCTGCAACACAGGTGATGTTGGAAACACACTTCTTACCGGAGATGGTTGCAAATCCTGCTGACCAAGGATTTGGTCAGCAGGATTTGGTCACTGGCCTGAAGGAAACAGGCCTGTGAACAACAATGTAAAAATTCACAACAAGCCATAGAAATGTGCCAAAAATATATTGACTATGCATTAAAGGCTTCCACCTGTATGTTGGCATTAAACCCCCCCTGATCTATATGAGCTCCTCTGTTCTAGAAAGGTTCTCAGTAGTGATCATGCTTCAAATCAAATCAAAAATCAAATCAAATTTTATTTGTATTTCACACTTCAGCAACAAGGCAAAGTGCTTTACATCATAACACTCATAACACAAAAAAATAGTCATAGAAGACACAGTCAATAATTAAGACACTACATTTTGCCATCATTACACATCAGATTGCTGATTAATGTTTAATTGATTTTGTTTCAAAGGCAACTCCACACAGGTGGGTTTTTAGTCTGGATTTAAAGGAACTCAGTGTTTCGGCTGTTTTGCAGTTTTCTGGAAGTTTGTTCCAGATTTGTGGTGCATAGAAGCTGAATGCTGCTTCTCCATGTTTGGTTCTGGTTCTGGGGATGCAGAGCAGAACCAGAACCAGAAGACCTTGGCTTGGCTGTGACTAAGAGTTCTAGTGGGGATTGTTTGAATCAGGAAAGTGTTAGTAGCTGCGGTTCCATTACAAATGTGTGCAAAACTTTGCCAACATCCGGTTGTTGATCATGTGACTCGTGTGATGTGAAAAAAGTGTTTCCATTGCAGTTTTGCCCAAAAAACACTATTTTGATATGGGCAAAAAAAAAAAAAAAAAAACATTCTGGCGCCAAAACTTTTTATCAAAAAACAAGTGTTTTTTATAAACTGCTGTGTTTCCATTAAGCAAATTGGAAATGGTAAATTGCGCAATTATATGGTTAATGCAATTATGACACTGACAGACAATAAAGCATGTGGGATGGATACATTTTTTTTTTGGTACTAGTGGCCTTTATTTGACAGGGAGGGGGCAGAGAGAAGTGAGGAAAGACATGCAGCAAAGGAACTGAGGACGGGAGTCACACTCAGGACGGAGCGACACGACGCCCCTCATTTGATGCCATTTTTGTCAAATGCATGAGCCAAAAAGACATATCAATATGGTATTATTGGTGTTGTTGCGACAACAAACAAGTTTTCAACAAGTCTGCGTAAACTGCACTTATACAACAACAGGCCAAAAGATAGCGTGAGAATTCTTTACTGGAAGATCCAGTCTGGCAGGAAAAGGGAGTGAAAACGGTGCAGAGATGAAGTAGGATGCCTTCTTCTCAATCACAAAAACTATTTCTCTTTGTTATGAACACGTCATGTTACAAGATTATGAGATGGCTGTTGTGAAGTATTATGGCACAGATGAAAAGGATGAAAAGCAAATATAGCTACACCACAGCTATGATTAACCGCATAAGTAGCCAACTGCCAGACCACTGGATAAGTTACGCTAAGGTGTGTGTTGTATCCACTGAGCACTGGTCCAGCTGATCAGTGGTCCAGCTGATCAGGCAGCTGGACCACTGCTGCCTGATCAGCAGTGATGTATGTCTTAATTAGGAGCTGGGGCCTAATTAAGACATACATCAAATGGTTCTAACACAAGCTGTGGTAACCTTGGCCCCAACTTTCACAGTTTCCTTAAAAGATCCTGAGTTCACCACTGACTTGTTGACCTCTTACCCAGTGTCCTCAGCTCCTGGTTTGATCTCATCCTGGCTGCAGTTGGTAATGCTCCTCAATGCTTCCTCAACTGGTTTCTTCCGCTGAGTGTTCGATATAAACATAATCACAATACAATACTTCGACCTTTTTGAATTCTGCACCTATGAATTAATCAAAGCACGAAAAAGCTAAAACTACTAAAAACTAAACTAAAACTATAAAACAATATTTAGTTATTAATAACTAATAAAAAACTAGCTAATAAACTCTTAAAGCTAGCTAAGACTAACTGATGTAGACCAACAAAAAGTCACAACAAAATAAAAAAAATAATGAAAAATGTAAAGCTGTTATAACCCTGGCTTCCAGCAGAGAGCGCTGCAGTCCAGAGGCTCTAGCTTGTTATGCAGGGCCGGCCCTAAATTGTACGGGGCCTGAAGCAGATGCTTAGCATCACTTTATATTTCTAACTGTCTAGCAGTCTAAAATGTTATGGTTATGGAGGTATATTATTTACACACTGCTTTACACTTTAGCAGTATTAATATCTTGCATAAACTGTGGCTGATTATGACCCAGATGAGAAATTATGCAGCAATTTTGCTTTTTAGTTTTATAGTTAGATTAGTTATAGTTTATCTTATAGCCTGTATGCATACTTTGCTGTAAATGACATTGGCCACCTCGGAACAAAAATCACTGACAGAAAATTATTTTGGGGGGATTCAGTTTTGACAGGAAAATCAGCATCACTGCATGATTCATCAAATAACTAGTACTGTTCATATTTCATCTGATGAATTGGTCCTCTTCTGTCTCTGCGTGTTCATCTGCCTGCTTCTCCTCCTTTCACCTTAAGCTTCATACCCTACATTTGTTAAAAACATATAGTATGCTGCCATTTTGATAGTGCCTGTACCTGATAAGTGTGTTTTAAATAAAATTATCACGTTTGAGGTAGAATGAAGTAGGTGCAAAAAGATAAATGCTTCAAATTCAAAAATACTTTTATTGATCCCTTAGGGAAATTAAATGTTGTCGTAACTGATATTGATTCAGATTCTTCAGAGTTAGAGATGGATGGATGAATCTCAGAGGTTATCAGAACAAATATCTTCTGTACCAGGATAATGTGACAGAACAGAGCTAGCATTCCACTCTTCATTACCTCATGAAATTCATCCAAGAGCATGGGAGACCTATAGAGTTCCCTGAAGAAGCCTTGGGCAAAACAGGATGGGTGAAAATCCTGCAGACATGGCTTGAAATACTCTTAGGATGGTTGGAAATGCAATTACAGGCTAGGAGAATTGCCTGGGGGAAGTGTGCTGTCCATGTGAGCTGCTAAAACCTCAGCTTCAGGCTCCTTTATGTTGTTGCACTGAAACTGGAAGACGAAACTCCCGTAGTTTCACACCTTGTGTATCCCGGCAGCAGAAAATGTGATTAAACCTCTTCATATTAGTGTTTTCTCTGATTTCAGCAGATAAGCTACAGGCAGCATCCCTGAGCAAAACATTCCCCTACCAGCAGCGTGTGACGGATAAATGGATTTGCTTTAAGGCACCAGAAGTTCAGTGAATATAGTTTTGCAGTCAAAGAGCAATGGTGGAGATTAGAGATTCCTTCCCTCCTCTTCTCTGCCCCCAACCCCTTTTTTCCCTTCCAATTCATGGAAAAAGACCAAATCCCTGCTTTGTTTAAATGGTTGATGCTCGACTGTTTTAGATTACTGTCTGAATGGGAATTGTGCTTTATAAATACGGCTCACTCTGCAGCGCTGCAAGGCAGCTATGCCTGCGGCCTTTCACTATCTGCCAAGAAGCACATCGTCCATAATGTAAAGCCTACGCTTGATACTGTGGAGCTGAATGGTGAAAGAGACAGGAGAACCAAAGCCCTGAGACCTAATGATGCAAACAGACTGAAAAAAAAAAAAAATCAACCACAAGACTTCAGTCAATTTGGCTGTAAACACACACTTTCAGGACATGTTAGAACAACTTCTGGACTCAAATGAGAGTCTAACATTGTGAGGTCTGCTGACCTCCATGGACAAACGTTGGTAATAAAGTTTACCTTTGCACCTTTGATGTCAGAATACTTCAATTTTATGTGAACTTGAACTTTAAGTAGTGAAAAATCAGTTCTCTGCTGCCATCTAGTGTTTGCATTTGTCCCTCCACATCAGCAGGGCATCTTCCTCTTCAGCCAACGATTTAAGATGCTGAAGAAATATAATATAGTTATTTGAGTTTATATTATTTTCACCTTTGCTAAAAACAAAATTGTGGGACAAAAATAAAAAGGTGTCAAAACACCCTGTAACTCATCTGTGTGAGTCTGTGGGGTTGGGCACACACGTCCTAAACTAAAATGTTATTGGTCAGTTTACTTTTGTTTATTTGGCGACTTGGTGCTCTTTCTGTAAGCCTAATGTTGCTAAGCTGCAAAACTATCTAAAACTGAACGAATGGACGTTTAACCTTCCCACAGTCCTCAGAGGGGTTGAGCTTATTACCCTGTGTGCACGTGGGGTCGCACTAACCAGTTTACCAGTTTTCATTTTGAAAACGTTGGGCCAAAAGACTAAAAAATTAAGCAAATATTGTTGCATCATCTTCTCAGACACGCCACCTGAACCTGGAAGCTCCATCGTCCACCTCCTGTGGTTCACACTGGTAGGCTCTGCTGTCCTGTCTTTGTTATTCAGTATAAGAAAGAAAGTGCATCAGATACACGGTTTAGATTTGTGCTGGTTTTATGATTGTTATTGAGGTCAGGTGCAGTGATAGTAATACTACCTTCCACTAACATCCTACAGGTGCCCCTGCTGAGGGAGACGGGTGATACTTTGTTAGTCAGATGTACTCAACACCCAAAAATAATTCTGAACAGTTTTCACTTCAAGAACGTACACTGCTATCGAGTGTTTCCCCACTCGATAGCAGCACAGGACCGTCTTTAAAAATCGATTCTACTCTAACAAACCCAGCCCAGATTAAGGCCTAATTAATTAAATAAGGCCTGCAAATATTTTCAAATAATTACAGTACATATAATTTAAATAAATTACTATACAAATTAATTTTTATAACACTGTGCATCACATGACAATGTATGTATTTGTAATCACAACATGGAAACACACTGTAAGGCCACTCACGGCTCTGCTTATTGTAAATTTCTGTAAATAATGTGTTTTTTGTTTGTATTCATATACTTGTACGTTCAAGATTTAGGGTTTTATGGTTGTAGACGGTGCTACGCGCGGAGCTGCCGCTAGGGCGAGACCCCACAGACCCTCTAGCACTGGGTAACAAAAGTTAGCCTGGGTGGTGATACGGCTCACAGAAAACTGGTGGATCTTAAGTTTGTGAGCTAAGTCTTTCTGAACTGGCCGCAATGATAGGGATGTCATATTTAAGAGAGTTCAGTGAGCTGAAGAGACCGCAAATAAAGAAAGAAAACTGCTTTAATATGCCCAGTATATGTGATGTTTGTAACTAAAATATTGATACATAAAAAAGAAAAAAAAACTTACTGTTGAAATAACAGATTGAATAGAACCAGAGACACGGTGTTGTCTCTGGTTCTAATGGCTCCAAAAGACCATCAGGTGGGCATTGCAAATATGTTATAGGGGCAGTATTATGTACAACAGCCTATATGTATATAAAATACATTTAACAAGCAGTTGGAGCCGAGAGCAGCAACACTTCAGCCTGAAAATGATTCCGTCTTTCTGTTCTACCAACACCGAGCAACACGATCCAAACCACACAGGTTAGCTGGTCAAACTAAAGTCCAAAACCTTTCCTTTTCAGCCGTATATGTAGAGATGTTGTAAACAAATATTTTAGTAGTTGAGTAATCTGTCGATTATTCTTACGATTAATCGGATAAAAAAAATGAATAAAATAAAGGTAAATTTAGCATAAAACCAGTGTTCCTATTGGATATCAACATTAGTCCAATTTTTCATATTTGAGCATCCCTAACAGTTACCTTCTTGTAGTTTAAAAAATTAACCTGTAACAATAATAGCTCACTTTCTAAGTTAACCTGAAGAAAATTTATACAAAAATCTGAAATTCTATTCAATTTAATATTAGAGAGGCAGGCTCACAAATACGCTTATAAAAATGTCTATATTCCAGCTTTTAGTTTATGTTTTCATCTTCGAACGAACGAATGTAAGACGGGGGGTTTGAGGGATGAAATAGACCAGAAGATCTACGGTCCAGGGGAGACAGATGAATGAACGAACGTAATGTGGGGGCGAGACACGACCGGTAGACCAGGATACAAACTTAAGACCCCGGGGGAGAGCAATACGGGCTATTTACAGAAAAATGGTTACAAAAAAATTGCGGGAAAAGGGGGTGAAAAAGGTAGTAAAAAGGGTAGTTTCCCTGCCAATACGGGAGACTTGACAGGTGTGCCTTGCCCAGCTTTTCTGTTTATGTTAGCAGCGGGATTTGACGCTTTCGTTCGTAACACTCAGAAACTCGTCTACCAGCCACGTACCGCCACGAAGTGATATGAAATGTATTGTCCGTAAAGCTACATTTACACTGTAAGCTTCAACTACTCAGCCGCCCGCTGTGTTCAGTCCATCTGCTTACCTGTATAAATACTCCTGCAGTTCGCTCTCAACCAGCAGCGCCCGAAGGAGAAAGGCTGCGGTTCTCCAGGCTTTAATCCTTTAATCTCCCTTAGCAACCAGAGCAGCTCCTTCAGACTAGCCAGAAGCAATTAGCAAACACCTGGTGCAACTGAGCATCAGATGAGCTCATTAAACCAGCTGCTTCTCAGTGCAACGCTGGTAAAAACATGGTTAAAGAGTTAATAGAGGAGCCATGTCGTGATGACTAATTTCAAAGCGTCGAATTACAAAGTAAAATTTTTAATACATTTCTATATATACCTACAAATGTATAAGAACTGAAGGTAATGTGGTTACATGATTGTGGTATAAAATGGCACAAAGAAGGTGGAAAACACAAACTCTTCTATTAATAAATCAGAAGTATTGAACTTTAAATACAATAATGTCAGGCACTAGCAGAACCTTTTATTACTAACACTGTAATATGTGTTATGATACAGAAACTACCTGCTTTACAAAAACAAAATGATACAATATCACAGGTATGTACAGTGTAGTAAATATATCATCTCAAATTGTACACAAAATCTTTACAATTATCACACATACTGGATTAAAAACAAAACTCAGACTACTCAGAACATACTCAAGACAGATTTTGCATAACATTAAAAGAACATGCCACATTTGGATTTTTTTTTTTCATCATCTTTACAAAGCCATGACCCATTTAAACTTAGTGCAAGTCATCTGTCTGTTTCATAAGTTCTGGATACATAATCTGTTCTGCAGTCAGTCTCAGAGAGCTGCCCTCAGATTCTTTTAGGTCAAAGGTGAACATGTTGCACGTTTCAGAAAGAAATCCGGGCGTGGTGCTTCAAGTGTGTTAGAGCGAAAACTGGCCAGTCGACGATCAGAGCCAGGTGAAGGGTGTTAGCGCTTCCTTTGCTCTCTGCTATGTTACAGCTGTTTCACCGCAGCACAGCCTGCCATGAATGCTCAGGCTAGTTAGCTTAGCCACCAGTGATGGCGGATAAACAGCTTTACTGGAACGGTAAGTTGTCTATCCACTTGTGTACACATTTAGCAACGTGTACCACAAGGTTGACTGATAGCACAGAGACCTTCCTGATTGGTTGTTTTTGACTGGGAGCGGTGGATTTCTGCAGATGGCAATAGCAGTTACTGGGAGGAGGAGACTGATCTTTTCACAGATTATGTCTCACAACATGGTGACAGTTTGAACAAATATGTAAAGAAAAACAAAACATTTTTGGAAAAGTTACATACTGCAGCTTCGACTCGTTAATCGTCATAAAGACGCTGCTGTCCTCACGGACCCAGTGACTTACACGAACGCGTTTGGGGGTGATGGTTAAGGGGTTTTAAACAACCAAACATTCACAAACTAAGCCGCTCAGTGTTCTTGAGTGAACACTGAGTTTCTGTAATTCTGACATCAAACACAGTGATGGGCATAATTTAACGTTATCCGTGGGTCCTAAACTCGCATGCACTAATCACTGACAGCTCAGACTAAACCAGATGCATATGTTCCATGTAGAAGTAGCCAAGATCTGTGTAAATGTATAAATGAACATGGTGGGAACTTGCTTAAACCACAGGTCACTAGTAACCCTTTAGTCTCTGAACACGCATTATGACAGACTGAATCACACACCTCACAGGGAAACCTTTTCACTGCGTCTCTAAAGGAGCTCCCTGCCCATCTTCATGCTGACAGGGAGCAGTTTTAGAATACTACTTCCATTTTCCCAACCCAAACTCAGCCTTAGTGAACATCATACCGTCATGGTGCATTTCTTTAATCTCAACTGCCTGTCTTAACTCAGGCAGGGAAATCTTTTTGGCATGACGGAGGACAGCAGCTACCAGATGCTCGCTAAATCATAAGAACTGAACTAAACCGCAAAACCTGGGTGCCAAACATTTGAGAACCCTGAACTATCTGCAGTGGCATGTTACACTCTCAGTATTATCCTGCCGCAAACCTGAAGCCACACGGCTCTACAGAAAAAGCAGAGATAGTCGTCATATTCCTGGAGACAGTGGAGTGTGAGGGGGAAGTGGCGATGGTAATCATGGAGACTGGCCAGGCAAACACAGAACATGCAGATGTTCTCATAGAACATGCAGATGTTCTCATAGAACATGCAGATGTTCTCATAGAACATGCAGATGTTCTCATAGAACACGCAGATGTTCTCATAGAACACGCAGATGTTCTCATAGAACACGCAGATGTTCTCATAGAACACGCAGATGTTCTCATAGAACACGCAGATGTTCTCATAGAACACGCAGATGTTCTCATAGAACACGCAGATGTTCTCATAGAAGGTGTGCTTTGCTGTGTTTGGCTGGCCAGTCTCCATGATTATGAATTTATGAGTTTTTTTTGTTTCAGTCATCTTTGCGCGTTCTATACAAAAGTCAAAAACAAACACAATGCTGAAAAACAAAAAGAACAAAACAGAACCAACACGGAGATAGATAATAAACAATATTACTATTGTTTACTGTCTGTAAGCAATAGATAATATTGCCTGTCGATGGCAAGAAAACAAAAGCGAAGACTGAAAAAAGTTTAGGTGAAAACCAAAACGACTCCCTCCCTGGGTGGGCTGCAGCGATGCCACCCCCGCCGATCCCCGGTGAGTCGTTTGCTCTGTTGCTAATGGAAGGGGAAAAGCCTTTGGAGAGCTACAGATTATTGCCCTTTACACAAATCTTGAATAACACGTTTTTGCTGCTAAAAATTTATCACTGGAAAAACATAAAAGCAATGAAACCAAAAATATTTGCAGGTATTTACATGGTTGTATTTTTCATAGTGTTTAACACTTATATTAATGGATAAGTGTTAAAAAAAAAAAAAAGAAGATATTTTTGGAAAGTGTTTTGAGAACAGGAAGATTTGTGTAGCATCATCTACTTCTACAGGAGTAAATAGTGTCAGGCATCGGGGTTAACTGTTGTTTGACCATCACCGCAGGCAGATCATGGCAGCTTGATATGAGTAGCCTGTCTTCATAATTAGTACCTGTTTATTGTGTCCAGCAAGGTTTGACTTTTACTTTACAAAGTGTACATATAGAAAAACACATACAAAGGCACACCATAGAGAAAACAGCAAATTTAGCATAAAGGACTGGATGTACATCATCAGTCTATGTCAAATATGTACAGGATAGAGAGAGCAACTGATATGTCCACGCGGATCGAGTATGTTGGTCCCGTCTGCTGCTCTCATGTTGTGTATCTGACTGACTCAGAACCAGGAACTTCAACCACATGTCGCTCCGTGTCAGTGTCAACGTAATGCTGAAGTGTCCCCGTCGTCACTTCCTGCAGGTACGGGAAGCTTCCACACAGAACATAGTGCAGATCAGAAGCATCTCCGATACCTTTTGCCGTCAAAGAATAAGAAGAGAAACGCCTCCGTTCAGTTCGCCCTCCTTCTTTCACTTGTTTTGCCAATGCAGCGAGAATGAAGAACAAGGAGAAACTAGAGTGTAAACAGAGAGCGCAGCGTGAAGGCTGGCGGCTCGGGATGGACGGGCAGTCAGACTATTTTCTTAATGCTGGGTCTCTTAAAGCTGCCGGCACTGCGCTGCTTCTGGACCTGACTGGCTGACCCGTGGCGAATGCGTCCACCACTGGACAGAGCAGAGCTGGGGGACAGCTGGACATTCTCCTTATCCACACCTGGAGGGACGAAGAAAGGACAGATGTATTCTACCGAAAACAAAGCGTATGACTCCTGCAATGCAAGCTGGATGACCTAAATATAAAACATTATACTTTAAGTTTACCAACGACAATTCCATCATAAGATCCTTTCATACTGTAAATGTTCAGGATTACTTAGCCCGGCAGGCGGCCAACTTGACCTTCTGCACATAGAGAAGACAAAACTTCTTAAAATGTCTTCCTCCAGCTGTTATGGAGTCTGAAGTGCAGCTAAATGTTGTCAGTTTCAGTTCTGCTGCTGATGAAATATTCCCGTTACTTTCGCTTTCTTCCACTAGAATCTAAAGCAGTGGTCCCTGATCCTAACCCTAACCCTGACCCTGATGTGTGTCTGTCCCAGAACACCTGAATCAAATGACTTGATGGACAAAGAAGAACCATGATGACTTTTATAGTCATGCAAATAGTTTTAATAATTCATTTTTACAACCTACAAGCTAAATTTTACGGCAAAGTTAAATTCATGAGTAAGCAAGAACTGCAATCACAACAGCCTTGCAACACAAAAGTTAATCCATGAAGCTGAAGGAAAAGGAACAAATCATCTGTTCAAAGCAGAGATAATCCCATCATCTCTGCTTTGGCAGATTGTGGAGGCTACCTGTGTTATGAATGCCATCAGACCGCGCACCCCTGGAACTATTACCCCTTTACAGTCAACACCATAACTACTGTGATGTGTATCTGGAGCTCAATAAAACTGAAGATCCAAAATCATCCAGTCGTGAGTCCAATCAGTTGTATATTTTTCTTTATCCAACCGGAAAAGAACATTTAAAGGTTAAGGAGGCCTAGATCAAAAGAAATATTAAACTCTGAAGCAGGTCTGGCTGAGAGTGTGTATTTGTGTTTGGGTGGAGGGGGGGGTCACACCTGGGGAGTGTTGTGATGTGGCCAGTGAGGTCATGGAATTTGACAGGTTCAGATTGGCAGTGATGCTCAGCTGGCTTTGGCTGCTGGGAGGATACGGGGATGTGGGAGTTCGTAGTTGTTCCTCTCCTCTCTCTTCATCGGCTGTGGGCAGGTAGCTGTCGATCAACGCTTCCAAAAACTTGACAATCAGCTCAGCGTAGTCTGGGATCTGTGTTTGCTGCAGGGACAAAGAAAAAAAAAGATGAATGCTTACAATGCGGACAGTTAGCCCAGTGTTAATTCAGAAAACCATTAAAATATACTTCCTGTTCATCAGAAATGCAATAAACAATATAACATCAACCAGAAAAAAATACTCTTCTGCATGTGATCCACTGTTAAAGCCAAACAGCAGGATGGGGTTTGACTCAGTCGTAAATGAGCAGCCAGCAAAAATGTTACTATTCCTGTGACATTTCAAACCTAAAGTTACATTATCTCACTTTTTTTTAAATAATGCAATTTATCAGCACTTTGTAAGAATACAAATGTTGCTGTGTTGTTCAATCACCAGACCTAATGTTCTATGAAACGTTCGTTTGGTTACAATTATTAAGTCTAACACTCGCAGTTCATTAAAGATGTTATTATAGTCACCAAACTGGCAAGGACACAGTAGTCTGATGTTGTAGTTTTGGGGATGTAGGATGGCATAGCGTCTGCTGAGATTAGCAGATGTGTGTGTAGAAATGAAGTCAAAGTATAGAAATATAGCTGAATACTGTGCATTTATTACTCACTAAAATCTCCAAAGAAGAAGATGCGTGTTTGTTTTCTGCTTTAGCTGCATGTGAATTTGACAGAGCATGCACTTCCTTCTTTTATCGCTACACCAACTTAGCCGTACAAGTGCTGCATAGCTTTAAGGATGCTCCAGAACAAAACAAAGACATAACAGGAAGAGGAAACTTCCATACCTTAGAAAAAGGTCCAGCAAATCTCCACAGCCCATTAAAGCCAAAGCCTGTTCAATAAAAATGAATGAGAGACAGGTGACACTTAAGAGCTGACAGTGCAGAAGTATCCACTTCAGTTCACATGACTTCAGAAGACGTTCCATCTGTAAAAGGTGCGAAGACGACAAAATGTCATACTTTGTAAATATGAAGGCTGGTACTGAGGAGGGGATTCCTCGTGGTACACCACGCTCTGCACGATGCCGTGGACGGGGTTCAGGAGGTTGATGTCTTGGCACATGGACAGCACAGTGTTGATCTTGGAGTCCAATAAGTTATAACTGAGGAGTGCATATATAAACATGTGTTACCAATAGAAAGTTGATTACTGAAATGTGGCAATGCCACAATTAATGCTTGAGAACTTTGTGTTAGAGTAGAAGTTAATACATGAGAGTGGAAAAGAGAAGTGAAACTATACTATGAATAACATTACAAATACATGGAAGAACTCTACACAAACTACAGGTCAGACAGTGGGCAGGAACGGACATTTCACTTTGTCCACTAGTAGTTTAAAGTGCATACTGAAGGTTCTTTTAAATGGTAGAAAAATCTTTCCTAAGGTGAAACTGTTAATCTGGTTGCTGTTCCTGGTCTCTAATTAGCTGGCGAATGTTTCAAAGTGTAGAACCAATGAAAAAGCTCTCCTAGAAAAAACGTGCAGCTCGTTGATGTAACTGGAGGAGAACGGAGCCCAGCAGCAGTGGTCGGACTGCTGAGCTCAAGGAGGTTTTGTTCGTTTAGGTCTGGTTAAAACTCGTTTATGTGCGGCTTTTCAGGCTGCAATTGGTCTGGGGAGGGGAAAAACAACAAAGTTATCTTAGCCTTGGGTGAGATTCATCCAGCTAGGAAGGCAAGATTTCACCACTAACAGTATGTCTGCAGAGCACACGTCTGCAAGAAGGCTCACAACGAAAGTGACCCGAATGATTACTAGGTGGGATCCAGAAACGACAAAATCAGGCGTAAATTGAGCAGAGACAACAACAAAGCCAGAGCCCCGCCTGTGACCTGGAAGAAGGTCGGTGGAGACACTAATTACATTTTCCAGAGGTATGAATATTTTTGAGCCTAATTGTATGTATGATTATTATTTATCTATGTTATCTTGGTAGAAATATTCTTATTAAAATATGTAAAAATCTGCAGATGTAAAGATACATTTCCAAAATTCTCTTAGCAGTTAGCATTTCCAGGTCTGTTGGCATGTTTTCCATTCCAATGTCTGCTCTTCTGATCTCTGTTCACTATGCTGTCAGTAGTTCTAGGTTCTGGTTTAAACATGGAGCCAGTTTAATGCTCAGGACTGGTCACCTCCTCCAGGTCTTATTCAGTGTTTTTAGCAGCACTGTCCGGAACGTTCTCTTTCGTCTAGTCACTAATGGTTGTAGCTGGGGGCGCTATTTTTAGGGGGAGCAGTAAGCAGGCTAGATAGAGGCAGCACCGGTACCTCTTATTTTAAAAGGTAATTTTAGGGAAAAAAAGAGAGAGAAAAAGCAAAACCAGAAATAAAAGACACAATAGTTTTTCTTTTTACTGTATGCAAATGAGGGTGAAAGAAAGTCTAACTTGAATGAGCTTGCATAGCGTGGAATGTGAGAAAAGAACTCAAAAACAAGCGTCTCTGGTCAAAAGTCAAGTTCATGACAAAGGTCATCTCAAGTCCATGAACTGATCAAGTGAGAGAAACAGTATTTAGAACTTACACAACTGGAAAAACTTTAGGAAACACAACACTGGCTTCGGCTAAGTACTCGTACAAAATCCGTTGGTCGAAGTCATCTGTGGTGTACTTAACCTGGGTTGCCTGAAGAAGAGAAGTAGAACTTGAAAAGCACAGTCACAGTTTGGAGGTGCCACATCATCTGTACTAGGACTGAGCTTGAGAACTCACCAGCACAGTGAGCAGCAGAGCCTGGATTTTGGGGTCAGTCAGCACCTCCTCATCCAGCAGAACATTAGACTCTGACACAGACACCTTTCGCAGGTGAGAATTTCCAATTCTTTGCGTCTCTTTATCAGTAACAATAAAGATCAGAATTACAAACTGTTTGTTTAGAAAACAGAAAAAAAAAAAATAGAAAACACACCAAAGGCGAAACCACATCGAAAGCAGCATGACACGTTCTTTTATAACACTGGATGAATTTTGCTAAGACATGAACAGATCACTGCAATTCTGTCAAGTTACAGTACGTCCACAAGCAAAAGTGTTTGTTTTAAGAAGAGCTTCAAATAACGCTGGGCCTCCTGGGTTGAAGTGTCGGCCCCCAGTGGGTGGGTCAATAGAAAATGAATGGATTTTTTGTCACACGTCTTACGCTGCCGATGTGTTCGGTGTGGAATTGTGTTCAGTTTATCTGTTTTGTTACCGATCTCGTAGTCATTTTCTGCTACACGCCTCATCTTTGGGGGGGTCGTCATCCCCGCCTCCATCTCTGGCCTTTTTGGTGCTTTAGAGTCTGAGATGAGATGATCGAAGCTCTTCCTAGTACCTGGAATAGACAGTTTGTACATTAGACAACCCAACTGAAGAGCCACATGGATTCAATTAGATATAAGTTATATATAATATACATCTACACAAATATACATATGTATTTTGCATGTTTGCCACACTGCAGCGTTTCAGAAAATCAAACCAATTTAAATATTAATGAAACAAGGTAAGGTCATTTTATTTATATAGCACATTTTCAGCAACAAGGCAGTTCAAAATGCTTTTCATGAATTAGAAGGAAATACAAACAAAACAACAAACCAGAAAAAGGTAAAAGTATAAAACTACAAATTGGTTACCAAAGTTTAATAAGAATAAGTAGTCCAT
>CAEGAE010071609.1:0-13061 GCA_903067095.1 Girardinus metallicus | reverse complement strand
TATATATATATATATATATATATATACACACACACACACACACAGTAGCATTAAGAAATCATTAAAACTGCATCCTGATTTGGTATTAGGCGCCATTTTCTTTTAGGTTTCTTCATAAACTTGTTCTTGTAAAGTGTTACATTTAAAGTTTGAAAATAATTGTATTATTTTATTTCTTTAAGAGAATTTTTGTTGTTGGGGCAAAGATGAAAAAAAGTTTAAATATGTCACATTACTAACAATCTGCTTGGATTGTCCTGTAAATCTACACAGGTAAGACTCTGAATGTGCACTGTTTGTGTCGCGGTTAAGTTGTGTGAAGCAGCTTGGACCTCAGTCCAATATTAATAAGTTAATTTATCAATTAAGTACTCAGTAAATTCATGTTCAGCATTTGTTTGAAGTCTATCTGAAAATATGTCTGTGACGAGTTGAATCCCTCAGATTTTTAAAAATATCACTACATTTATTTGTATCTGTTGTGATTTACTTACAAGATTCGTTTTGTTTCTAGTTTAGGGATTCTTTAAGTAAAGCAAAACTTTCAGAGAACAGAATCTCACTTTTCTCTCTGTTATTGCACACACAGACCTGCAGAGGGAGCTCTTCAAACTTCACTCTGCTCAGTCTGCAGCTCCTGGGCAGAAGATCCATCAGAGCTCCGCTGCATGTGTCCCCTACAAACACATGTTGCTGTCAGACGAATGTGGCGCTCGGCCCCACCCTGCACGCATTCCCTGCTCCAACCGTCATTTCATACCTGTTAACCAAGAATCTCAGAGCCCTCCTCCAACCAGCGCCATCATCTCTGATGTCTTCCAGCTGGCCCCGTTTAAATCGCAAAGGAAAGAAAGCGGGACAGCATGCAGAGTCTCCGCCTTCTCTGCATCCCATAATTCTGCTGAAGCATCAGATGTTTTCCTGCAGGCACCATTTGGGAAGCGGCAGGAAACCAACAGAGCTGCTCCTGCTAACACTCACGCATTCCTGTCCGGGACTCAGCAAATGAGAAACAGCACAAAGTGTCACCCTGTCGCCCATTTGCACACGGAGGCCCCTCTGCTCCAGCAGCCCGTGGCGGTGCACCGGGTCGTCTCCAGGATCGGTCAGCAGGCCGCCGTGGGCTCAGTGGCAGTGGGGCCTCTGCATTCCTGGACCATTGTGGGAAAAGTTGTGGATGACCCATTCACCGCCGCACCTTTTCAGCCCAGATGCTCCCCAGGGAAGCCTTAGTTATATTAGTGTGTCTTGAAAAATACAAAGTCAGATGAAGACAAAATATAGTTCAGCTGCAGTATGACTAAAATCCCACATGTAAGTTCGACGTCGTTTCAAGGGTAAGGCTCTACCTCAGTCATCTCATTTGTTTCAGTCACCATATCAAATCTTCATGAACAGTTTCAACTTTAATTCAGTGGATTATTTATCTATTCAGTAATCACATAAAAGTAATTAAGAATGTTCCAGAGCAAAAGTTTGTATGCAGTTTTCTCTTTCCCACACATGGTCAAAATTATACATTCAGGCTCAGATATGTACATATTTACTGATTTCTGCCATAATTCTGACTGCATTATCTACCACTTGCCTTGGGAAAATTGTTAGTCAAATTTTAGAAGGGTTGATGTCAGGAATTTTAAATCAAAAGTACATTAAAAGTCCCAAAATAAAAACTGATATAATTGTCTTCAAAGAGTCATTGTAGCTGCTGATGGCTGTGGGAAGGAAGGATCTCCTGTAGTAGTCTGGGTTACAGGTTGTCTGAACAAACCTCTGACTGAAGACCTGTATAATATGGAGAAAACCTCCTAGAAGCTTAATGTCAGTCTGCACTAGCCATCAAAATCCAGTTGTGATGTGTGTTGGGCGTCATTGTCCTCTTGGAACAACCAGTTTTGTTCATATTTTAACCATCATATCTAAACTGTCATTTTTACATTTTTACATAAAAGCAAAGTTCAAAGTTAAATAACAACACAGGAACCACTGAGGCACAAAGTAAAAGCTGCTTTTTGAGCGCCAGTGACTCGAATTTAACATCAACATGGATTCAGTCTGTCAAGAAAATAAAAACCATTTACTCTAAAATTTAGACATTTCAGCTTAACTCGCTGCGTAACTGCAGCTGCCCTCAAGGGCAAGCCAAATGCTTTGTGGGGAAAAGCTGAGCTGTTTAGCCAAAATGACATAAAATGTCAAGAAGAGACTTTCAAAGCTTGTATGAACTGTAAAACAAGGCGGTGGTAGCATCATGGCCAGGGCCATTTCTTAAAAGGCTATGTGTAAAAGCCTAATGCATCACAGGGACCAAACCAGTGTATATGAACTCAAGAAATTCCAGTAAAAAGTGGTCAGAAATCCAGACAAAACTATTCCAGAGATTTGTTGATGTCCACAAAAAGATGACGTCCCTGCAATTTTCTCATGGACATTTATACAAATAATAGTGGGCCTAATATCTGAACCAATGTCTCTGATTTTAATCAGAAAAGAATGGTAAATTTGAAGCTTGCCCAGCCAAGTCTCGTTTGTAAACCAGTGCTGTTGTATCTTGTATTACCAGTCCAGTCCCCAAAAAGATCTTAACTTGATCATTATAAGGCCCAAGTTAAGATGACCTCCATTTTCATGGGGAGTGAATGTTGATATTTTCTATTACTTTTTTGTCCAACTAAGAAGTTTTACTTGGATTTAGAGGAAAAGTGATTCAGCTTTTAGTGCCTCGTGCCAGAAACCATCAGTTTCTTGGCAGCCCGAAGGATTTTCTTGTCGGCTCATGCTTTAAGCCTATTAAATCTTTCTTGTTGTTTACATATAAACTGCAGATTGTGCTTTCATTATCAGTATTAGGAGATTTTCCAAATGTTTGCAGTTTTCCTGCCGACATTCAGTATCAGAGCTGAAAGTCACCATGCTACTGCAAGCCAAATACACGCTTCTGTTTCTAAAAGCACTTTTTAAATCCATGTTTTCCAAAAATCCCAGCAGCTCAGCAGAAACTTGGATGTAGTCAGTAGTTAATTATCTTAATCCCAGTTTACACGCTAAACAGATAAACTGGCATAAAACACAGTTAAGTGTATGTTTTTTAACTTTTCTGTCTAGTCTGTGAAATAAGTTTCTTAAGTTTAGTTTGCCATCATATCACAGATTAGATTCTTTATGTGATAAAACATTAAATATAAGGCTTCTGAATCGGTTTTATTTTAGTACAGTGAAGGACTCTGTTTTTTTGCTCAGGCTTAAGATTCCTGGATGTGTACACTGTATTACCTGCTCTATTAGTACGGGGTAAAAAAAACAAGAAAAGTTAAATGTTTTATCAGCCTAATATAGTCTTAAAAGCTCCATGTTGTTTTATTCTTTTATTCTTATGTGTTTGTATGTCTCATAGTTGCATATTCAAACAATTAAAAGTGGGTGTACACTTTTAATCTCTGAATGTAAATCATCTTCATTTTACCCACAGTCCTAACCTGTTCTTGTTCATTTTTGCCTTTTTTTCACTTCTTATCAGGCGATCCATGCAGGCGTCCCTGGAAACATCGTTTTCAAATTTAATCCCAGTTTAGGATTAATCACTAGTATTATAAAAACACTCAACGTTATAAAAATAGCCTTATTTTGTCATTAGAGGCCTCCAGTTTTTTTTTTTTTAAAGTAACATTTACGTGTCTGCCTTGATGGAAAGGTAACTTTTTATTTTGAGGTGATGCTATTAATAAACAGTTGTGGCAAAATCTTTCCACAGTGATGTAAACATGTTTTCTTATGTTTTTTTTTTCTGTTTTACTGGAAAATAAAAAAAAAATCTAAAAATAATGTCCATGTGCTATTAAAACTTGTCCAGAGACTAAATGTGGAAATTAGCACTTTTTGCTAACATGTGGTAGCAAAAAGTCAACGAAATGTTGAACAATCGAATCTGGCCTAAATAATTCAAAGTAGGATTAGGCAGGGAAAATATCTTAGCACCACGGTTCTGATGTCAGACTTCTTACTTTCTGCAGAATCTGTTTCTTCTTTTGTTTTTTGTTTTTATTTTGGACGCAAGCTGCTTCTTTGCTTCTCATCTTGTCAATGTTCTCAACAGCGTTTCCACTGCTGCCGATGTTGAGCAAGCTCTGCTCTGGTGGCAACACATTTTTGTCCTTCTCAGGAAATTATGAAAACTTCCACACGGCAGCTGAACCCTTTGCCGTCTCATCTTTTGGCTGCAACGCTCTTCGTTTGGTTTTTACTTTTAGGAGAGTCCATTTGGATGCAAACAAAGTGAGGATGGCTGCATCTTCCCTCTTGAAAGCAACCAGGCTGCTAATTATATTAAATATTTTAGATTTTGTTAAAAACTACATTTGCCAAGATGGACGGCAAAGATCAAAGAAGACATTTGTGTCGCTATTAAAACTTCTGGAACATTTTAAGCTTTTGATATGTCATTGTGTCTGAGTGCAAGCTAAGTTTGTCTCAGCACAATTACGTATTTTGTTTTTTTTACAAAGCTATGTCTGAAAGGCACTATTTTTGGTCAAAAGTATTTTCTTTCTTTTTAGCATGTTTTTATTGTCTTGTTTTGATTTTTAAAGAGTGAAGTCTCCTGACGTAAAATGGAAAGAAACGACCGACCCAAGTGTCCCCTACCCTCTGTAAATCACGAGTACTTTTACTCTAGTTTAAACCTCCCAGTAAAGCAGCCTAACCAATTTGAGGCACTGATGACGTTCAAAAGAAACCTTCCTGCATAGTAACATGAGTCACTTGTTTTCCCGGTAGTCAGCAAAGCATTCAGAGAGATTCGTCTTCTGGAGACGAGCGCGTGGAAACTAGAAAGTGAACTGGATTTCACAAAGAATAGATAATCACGCTGTTTCTTTTCTTTACGTAAATTTCAACTTCTATTTTTTTTTTCCCCTAAACACTGTTGCTCATCGACCCCTGAACTTTGGAGCCAATTGTCTATGAATGTGCTCATCTCTACAGTTTGTGCAGCCAAGGTAGACAGCGCTGCCGGCCAAGCTAGGAACTAGAGCCCACTGCAAAACATTTTTTAGGATTCTCCAGGGAGATAAAGTCATAAGATGCTTTTTTTTTTTCTATTTCTAATGTTACACAATGCACTGAAGTGATGCTATCATTATTTTTTATTTTTTTAAAACAACATAATGAGCTAATCTGTCAGTAAAACACAGAGTTCATGGAACTCAAATGCAGCTGGTAGTATTTGACATTGTCTTTCATCATAGGTGTCGCCGTTCTTAATTGCTGTTGCTTTCTTCCTTTGTTTCTGTTTCTGATGGATCTGTTTTTTTTTTTTTTTTTGTGAGCTCATCACCGCCTGAAGAACTGCAGATCTGAGTGTCTTTCAAGGCATTTCCGAATATGAAAAACATATTGGAAGAGCACATGGAAATGGGATTTATTTTAGGAAATCTGACTGGAATAAGAGTCAGCTGACTGTCTGCTTTGTGGCTTGTTACATAATATTTTAACTCCAGTAAAACGTTTTTGTTGTTTTTCATGTCTTTTTGTTTCCCTCGGAGGGAAAAAAATAAAAAAAATATTTTAGATGTTCAACAAGAACATGGTAACTTTCCAAAAGGGAAATTAACAAAGGAATTTGTTCAAAGCCTGAATTTTCCATCTCTACAACATCAAAAAAAATATGAACATTAGCATTTTTTCCAAACGAATCAGTCATTAGCTTCATTAGCTAATGCTCAGTTTTTCCTCACATGTAAATTTAAATAGTTTAGATCAACATTTTCAGCATTTTATTGAATATATTAATATTGAAAGCAAGATTTTTTTTCCTTTGTGACAGGGATAACATACAAATATTCCTGAGTCGATATAATTTTAATCAGGCTAACAGCATAGACCACTTGTTAGAAATCCAAGTAATCCACATCTACTAAAAAAATGTAAATTAGATCATAGGATGATCATACCTTAGGATCATCTGAAGTTATGATCATAACTTAAGATGATTTTTTTGCTGAGAAAATCATCTTATCTTTATTTTTGCAAAACATATCAATCCTTGTTTGTTTTGAGCTTAATTCAAACCTCATGCCATAAGAAGTTTAAATAAATAATAATTTCACTATAACTTCGTCACTCTCAAAAGTTCTGACTGACAATTCAAGAAATAGTCAGAAACGTTTTCCAATAGAAAGACCAGAAATTAAAGGATGGCATTTACAGTGAAAACAGCAAGTTGAGAAGTTGCCACTTCTATTCACATTTAGTGTGCAAGACTCCATTCTTGAAGAAAAATCCTGTGGAAGCATGTTTAAAGTTTGTTTGCAAACAAACCAGTGAAATACTAAGGGAATAGAGTCTGGTTAAATGAGAGCAAAATTAAAAACACAAACCAAGGTTGGAGAACAAATCCCTGTTTTTTTAAATAACTATCACCTTTGGAGTTTGGAGGTGGGAACATCAAGTTTTTCAGCAGCAGGTTCATACAAGTGGGGGACAACAAGCTTACAACAAGCCTCCATAGCACCTATTGTAATGCGTTCTGTATTAATGATATTACTGGGTAATATTTTATTTTAAGGCGTATTGCACATTTTTACAAGGAGAGCGATTACATGTGGAGGACGTTGTCATAATTCCCAGGATGTCCCTTAATACTCAAAGAGTCTGGAGAACTTGTGCTCCAATTAAAGATGAATAAAAAGTCCTTCATAATAATTGTTCTCAACTCTCAGCAGCTGGATCCTTCATACCTGATGGATTTAGCTTGCTGCCGTCGCATAAGGAATGTGTAAATCTTGCTGGGATCAGAAGACACTTTAAAAGTGAAGCAGCTGGATTCAGGGCAAATCAGGGCGGGTCAGGGGTCAGCGATGCTCTCCTCAAAACAGCAGTGTCTTCTTCTGAAACGTATCTAATTCCACTTTCTGGTAAATCGATTTATATACTCATCCAGAACCTCTTCTCCAAGTGAAAAGCTGTGAAAATGGCTTATTTTAAGACTTACTGGAAAATACACAGTCACCTTATAAAAACCTGGGCTCCTGACAGTCGGCTTTTCATGCTCTACCACCATTGCCAGCTGCACCTTCTCATCATAAGGTCAGCCACCCACATCTGGGGATTATTGTGCTCACATTCAATAAGTCAAAGTTTGGGAGATTTACCTCACACACACAAGCTCTAAAATCCAACCTAAAGTAGTAGATTTCTGACATAATTAATAAAAACAAATAAAAGGAACAAAAAAAAAAGAATCAACTGTGAGTCAAGCAGACAAAAAAGGTGTTATTTTTAATTTTATTGCACCATGAACAAATCAAAGGTTTCAAATCTGCTGCTGGGTCAGTCACAGATTAACTCTCCGGAGAAGACGTTTAACTTTACAGGAAATGAAAACCTGTAAAGATAACCTCCAGGTTGTCACTCAAAGGGATCAGAAATTAATTAAAATTACATGTACTTAATAATTTTATCTTAATCTGGTCTCAGTGTTGCAGCTCTTCTCCATCCTGCATAAGATCTAACAGAGAAGGATTTGTATACTTGGAGGTCTGCATGAAAAATTAGTTCAGACTTAAACCTGAGAGAAACACCAAGTCTAACATGACACAAATAAACAAAATATTTGTTTATCAGAATATCAGAAAGTAAGGCAGGCAAAAGAAGATGGATTTCTCTCCAATTACCAAAGGCAACCTTTCTGTTGAAAACATGCTTTGGTCCAGGATTATTAAACAATTAAGAGAACTCAGAGTTAATTGATGAGGACACAACACATTTCATGGCAAGGTGACAACAAATAGTGCTAGTAGCGTCAGCAGGCAGAGCATTAAAGTGATTGTTTGTGAGCATAAAGTTTCCCAGGTGAGAACATCAGTGGTTTCTGCATTTATGTGCCCTCTGTCAGTTCAAAATACCTCCTGATGTCCTCAGATCCCAGTAAAACACTGATTGTCCAAATGTTTACCCCATGTTTGTATTTTACTCACAAGATACAAACGCAATATTGTCCAAGTTCCTCTTATGCAACTTTTGGTTGCCTTTTAGATTTTAAGCAGCTCCGAAAGTTTTGGCTGCTGCCACATGATTATTTTAAGACTCTGACAAACAGTGAATGACTGTTTCATCAAGCACTTTTTAATGTAAAAGACAAACTGAACAGAAACAACTAAACAACTCTTATTATTTACACTATCTGACGTAGACTTGTGAAGAAATCACTATTTTATGTTTTATTCATTTTTTGAGCAAAGTCAATGTAATTTTGTTCGAACACAATTTCAGCGATTTGTGGGTAAAAGTTTGAGATTTTTGCATCCTCAATTGATCTCTTGGTTGGGTCGCGGAGGTGGGCGTGAGGGCGGAGGTGCTCTACACGGAGGCGACCCCTGAGGTGGTGGAGGCAGGGAGCCTGTGGGAGACGGCGGCGCTGAGTTTTGTCTGCCGTTGGTCGGGGGCAGGTCTCTGTTGGGAGGAGGAGAGTACGAGGAGGAGCAGCTGCTGGAGGACGGGGGTGGAGTCGACGGCAGAGGAGGCAGGGTGGAGGTTGGCGATGGGGGCAGGTGGAGGTCCTCGCAGTCGTCAGATGGGCGCCGTTGGTACCTGTGTGGCAACGTGTAGACAGGCGTGGAGGGGTGGTTGTAGATGGGATAGCGGGGGGGAGGGTAGGACGGGCTCCGGGTGAAGTTGATGCACCGACCCTGTGATGAAGGCGCAGAGAGTAAAGTGGAAATGTGTAGCTGCACAACTAATGACGAAAGGATAATTAGCTTTATGAGGGCCAGAAACTGGGCACAAATTCCTAAATTTCCTGTTGCAGGGCGACTGGCAAATTTGCAAGTGGAAAGAGCGCATTTTTCTTTTTAGTGAGTGACATAAAAGAAAACTCCGTCATGCAGACTCTGTGAACTTTGGGAGCCAGACTGCATGGAGTCCTGATGACTTCTGCAGGCGTGTTACTCCAGACAATAATGCATTGTCTAAATTACTTCATCATCTCCCAATGACACTCGACAGCTTCCACAAGGCTAATTTAAATTATATTTAACTCAAAAACTACATTGAAGTTACTGCAGTCTTGCCATGTGGGTGTTTTTAGGTTTGCTTGTTTTACTACAGAACTTGAATTTATTTTCTCTTGCTTCTCTGTAGAAAAATAAAGTCACCTTGTCTCCAGGATAAGGTCGCATCACTGAAACTCTGTTGTAGCCTCTTCTCAGCAGCACATACAGAGCATCCAGTTTTCCCTGAAAAAAGATGACATCTGTCACTTCTGTAATATTATTGTAATCTTATGATCACGATCAGTAGTTTTCTGAGCTTTTACTTTTGACTTTTGCAGCTTTAAGATTATTTTTTTTATCAATTTTCCATCTGAAAACCATTATTTCTTAAGTTTGTTGACTTTCAAGCACAATACAGCATCATGAGAGCATTAAAAAGTCTCTTAGGAACAAATTCGTGTTGTATTTACACTAAACTTGGAGTTCATTACAAAGACAATTATTAAAAATGCCAAAAAATAAGAATCTCACAGGTATAAAACATTGTATTTATCCAAAATAAACCCAAAATGTTGAAACGTTGTCATATACCAGCAGCAGTTCAGTTTTAAAAACAACAAAAAAATTCTGCTTTTAGTTCATAAGTTATTTATATTTATCAGATAACCTGAAATTATTTAATTGTACCATTAATCTTTTGAAAAACAAATCTTAAGAAGAAAGAGAGGAAAAAAAGGTCCAACTCTGAGCTCGGTTCTTTTCTTTGCAGATGTGTGGAAGGCTTTATGTAGCAAACAGCAATAGATAAGCGACGAATGCAACCAGTTAAAGCACAACAGACTCCACAGATTCCTTTCCGAGGGGTTAGCTCAGTTCAAGTCTGGCGCTTGTTACGTCCATCCTTCCAGCTGACAAATATTGGAAGAAACCAAATTTTATTACCTATTTCCTGGTAACACATCATCAAAAGTACTAAAACCCAAATATTTTTTTCACTTCTGGTGTCTTAGGAAACACAGAAATTTTTGTTTTTGTGAGCAAAAACAAAAACTCAGAAGACAAAAGCACATTTACCCAAATCCAGGTTTTGTATTTAGAGCAAATCTGAATTGCAGTGAAAAGAGGGAAATAAAACAATAAATAAATCCGGCTTTAGTTCAGAAGGTGGGCAAAAGTGAGTGAGCACCTTAATGGGAGAATACCACTTCTGGGAGGGGATGGTTTTGTGTGTGTGGTAATAAAGCCGCATTGGAGGAGGATCGTACTCCTGCGCGGGCATCACAACTCGAGCATTTTTGGCTTTTTCCAGTTTGGCTCCTTCCTCAGTTGAGCCTTTATCTCCCCAGCGGACCTGAACAGACGGACAAGCAAAGGAGAACAGCCATGTAAAATAAAAATGACAACAAACTGCAGATATTAGTTTGCAAAACCTGTAGTAACATATAGTAAACATAAGGTCTCAACTCAACAGGGCAGCCTTTATTTACCAACGACCCCACCGGGAGCATTTGTTTCATCTGACCAAAGCACATGGTTCCAATTAAAACCTTGGAAAGTGTTTAACAAACTTCACATGTTTATGAAGGTAGGACACAAGACGCATTTTGATGCAATATTTTCCCCCCAAAGAAACGTTGGCATTAAAAGCTGTTGTGCAGACTTTATGACCCTGAGATCCATTAATTGGGTCCGACCAGAACTTTGCTGTGACTCTTTATGCAGCCAGCAAAACATTCTTCAAAGAAATTGAGAACATAAGAGCAGACATAAAATCATGAGATACAGACTCATTTAATAACAGAATATTATTGAAAAGCCTATTTATTTTAGGAAAGTTATCACCAAGCGAAACATGTTATATTAATTATATACAGATTCCTTTTTCCTACAATTTTCCCTTTACAGCTAATGAAAACATGTGATTTTATATTAGAATATTACATTAGACCAATTAAAAATATTTTTAAAAACTAGACGAAAAAGACACTTTTAATATCGGCTTAAAGATTATTTTCAGAATATTATTCTGACAAACGAGACTGATTAGGATATATATTCTAATATGATGCATCATAAATGATCAAATTAATTAAAGAGGCAGACAGAACAAATTATAATATTATAATTTTTAAAATAACCATAAAAAACTACTTTATTAATCCCAGAGGGAAATTAAATGTTGGTATAGCTCATTAATTCAGATTCTTCAAAGAGTTATTGAAAGTGGTGATGGCAGGAAAGGTCTCTCTTGTAGCGGTCTGTATCACAGCGAATCTGCAGAAGCCTCTGACTGAAGATGCTCTGTTTTCTCAAGACGGAGTATTTTCAGCCTTGAGAAAACAGAGGATCTTAATAATTAAATCAGTCAATTATAGTAAAAGAGGATAAAGGATGGTGAAAAGACTTTAGGGTTGGGGAAGCTGTAGTTGAACTCATGCATTACTGTTGCATTAAACAACTGCTGCTGTATCATGTTGCTTTGTTCCATAGAAACCATTCAAAGTCCTGCAAGGTTTTAATTAAACCAATTTTGCTGAAATCCACAAGTCAAAACAAAAGCAAGCAGTCCTTTGTTTCTGCGAATTTCCATGGAACTGTTTCACATTTGTGATTTTTCCTCGACACTAACTTTATTTCACAGCTGATGTTAAGCAGCGATGTTAAAGAGAAGTAACTAGCATAAACAAGTTATCTCGCCAGACTTCCTGAATGTCTCGTCTCAATTATTTTTAGAGTTTGCCTTTACCTTGATGCAAAGAAGGCTAAGATGTCAAGAGTGAGCCAGAATTTAACAAGCCAAACCAGCACTGTCAACACAGCCTTGGAAGTTCATTAGTCAAATTCACTCCCTTTCAGCTACCACACAAAAGCCACAAATGCCTTGACTTGGCAGAAAGAGCACATAAATGAAGCTCTGCATACTTTCCATTTTAGTGTTTGGAGTTGTTTGACTCCAGAGCTTTGCTCGCTGAATGAAGAGCGTCTTTCTTTTTGAGTGAATCGTCCCGAAGGAGTCAGACATAATCCTGTTTCTGCATGATTTATCAGACACAGACAAGGGAGGCAGAGTTCTTTCAGTCGTTCTCCTTACCGCTGCTCTTTCTCAAAGATTAAGAATAGGCATTTATTTTTTAATGTCAAACTGTTCTGCAAAAAAAAAAAAAAAAAAAAAAAAAAAAAGATAAATCAGTGTCTCAGACCAGTAAAACTTTTCAGCTCCTTCTGTCATGCAAACATTTCAGTTGTGTTTGTTGTCCAGATGGCCTCAGTCTAGCTTTCTGTGGCTCTCTGTGCCGGTCACAACAACAAAGTGACTCGGTTTCATGCAGCATGGACCTGCGTGCTGAACTAAGGCAGCTTTATTGTTCTCCTGTTTGATCTCATTCCCACCTTTCATCTTTTGCTTCCTGCACGCTGAAGATTGAGGTAAAGACTGCCACGTGTTTCATCTGTGAACCTGAAGCCAGTTTTGATTTAACTTTGGCAATTTAAGCATTATGAACAATGTTAATCACCACATCAAGGAGTCTGAATGTGAAATATTTTACTCTGTCTTTTCACTTATGTCCTCTTTTTCCTCTTTTTGTTACTTTTGCGATTATTCTGCTGTGGATTATTCTGTCTTTCTTTGTTGGACTTGTATTTAGTTTCTCTCTCAGCTGAAGTACATATGCTGCTAGATAATAAACAGATGGTAAAACATTTAACTTTCAAGTCAGCAACAGGAAACAGGAAATATGTTAGCAGAATATATAGCCAATGTAAAAAGAAAGTACAACCCTTTAAATACTTTGGTTCTATAAAAAGAGCTAGGAGAGATTCCAATAAATAAAATAAGATTAATGCATGATGAAAAACTTTGTTAAACATGACAGTTACAAAATAATTAAAAGGTTAAGATGTACAAAATATGTAAATATGGAATTTAAATTGATTGTATTTTTTTTCCCAGTTACAGTCCTGCTTTCATATTTATCGTTGTGTACTGTAGCATAAACCGAAGTTTTAACTTTTTGATTGTGTGCTTGTCATGCTATATATATATATATATATATATATGTATATATATATATA